>CATIWQ010124791.1:0-26397 GCA_949673415.1 Euphorbia schlechtendalii | reverse complement strand
CATTTCTTTGTTATTCAAAGTTGTTTCTTTAAGTATATGTACGTTTATATGTTATACTTATTAATTGATCAACAAAGTCCATGACATAAGTTATAGCATAGAAGAGAAATCATAGTGGGACTATGATTGTTGAGATTGTCTTTATGTGCAATTATAATTATGTCTAAACATCCCTGATCATAGTTTCGAGACTGGACATTGATGAAGCAGATATATCAGCATGTGGGTGCACTTCTCAAAAGTAGCTGATCTTAATAAGCTAAAGATAGGATCTTAGAAGTGAACACATGAATATACACTGAATGTATATTGGAGACCCACTATGAGATATCATACGGATTAAATATCCAGTGTCAATGATTATCTCGCTACAGTAGTTGTGCAATTATCCTTTGACTTGAGAAACTAGTCATCTTGTACATTCGTCATTATACTTTGGATTATTCTTTCACAGTTCTCTCCAGAGGATGTTATAAGGATTATTACGGGTATAGTGACGTTTGTTCGTTGATGATCTAAGTTGTCAAGATAGGATCCATCACTCCCGGATATAAAGGGAGAAATACCTGGCCACTTGTAGAAGTGACATTGCCTCAATAAACCTCTTATCAGAGTATGTTTTAATAGGATGAGATTCTACTTAAAACATCTCAATGAGCAATGTACTTTGGTTACAAGTTAGAACACACTGGGTGGACTCAGTTTAAACCAGTCTATAGGGTTGACACTTATTCATACCCTAAAACCAGATGGTATAGATTGATGGAAGGAGTGTATTGCACAGTAGTCTACTATTGAACAGGACTTGATTGATAAAGCAATGAAATCTCGGGCATCGGGGGATCATGAATCCTTGCTAGAGGCCTCTGATGATCGTCTAACGATACGGACTGTTATCTTTGTATAAAGTCCTCATTAATCGGTATTTTCATAGTGGGAAAAACCGATTGAATGAATCTTTAGCCGCTTGGTGTCCGGGGTCCTACGGGTCACACACTTTGAGGAGCTATGAACAAAGCTAAAGAATTCTGAGATTGGGTCTGAACTAAAATCAATTAAATTGGAAAATTACAAGTTCGATTAGATCGGAAGATATATGGACAAAGAGAGAATGGTATTTAGTATTTGTATATTAAATAGTTTTTGAAAACTATTTAATTTAAATATTAAAATGTAAAGGGGTTGTTTTTTAGTATTTAATAATAAATATTTTTTAGAAAAATATTTAATTTTAAATATTAAAAAAAAATAAGGGGCGGCTTGCGGCAGCAGTATGCTGCCGCAAGAACCCCAGCCGTTGAGCTAGGCATAAGCCCAGCTCAACGGTTGGGTATAAGCCCAGCTCAGCGGCTGGGCACAGAGCCCAGCCGCTGGGCTGGCCTTTTACAAGGCAGCTTGGCTGCCTTGTAAAAGGACCCGCGGGTCTGGTCTGACCCACAGGTTAACTCGCCTAGCAATGGGATTTTATCCCACATTGCTAGTTTGTGGTTTTGAGCTTTTTTTTTGTTTATATATAACCCCTCCATTTCTCTTTTCTAAACACACCAAAATTTTTCAAGTTCTTTAACTTGCAAAATTATTTTTTCCAATTGTTTTTCTTGGAGAAAAAAATTTATTTTTCAATCTACATGATTGAGATATTTTGGGAATATTTTCACATTGAAAATATTTTCTCTAGTATAAATTTTAGTTTCAATTTTTGGTTGGCTAGCACCGACTAAATTTTGGGGAGTTCTACCTCTGGGAGGTAATTTTGTTCGTGGTCCTCGTGTGGATATTGTAGAGGATATTCAAGCGAGGATTGACTAGTGTTTGCTACAATACTAGTGTGGGATTAGAGTAAAGACGATGGCATTCAAGTAAGTCTTCCTTTTCTTCTTTATTTAATTGTTTATTATTTATTTAGAATAATGCATAGTTAGTTATATTATAAATTAGGATTTTCCTAGATTTATTTTATGAACTATTTTTTGTATGCTTAGTTATAAATTTAAATTAAGTATTACTTAGATTTAATTTATGAACTATGTTAGTAATTGTTTTTACTTAGTTGTAAACTAAGTTAGGAATTACTATATACATATTCTAAATATATTATTGACATAACCTATATGCTTTTTTTTTATTATGCATCTTAAGGAACCTTGGGAGTTAGGAAAATTTTTAATTTCCGCTGCGTGTGCTAGGAATATCTAGACGTATATTTTCCTACAGGGGATACGGGACGAGCGTCAAAACTCCAACCAATCAAACCCCTTTCTCATTAGTGTTTGGATGGAAGTAGTTTTACTGGTAGAAATGGAAGTGAAATCGCTTCGAGTAGCATTGGAGGCGAGGTTAGAGGAGTCACAATGGGCAAAGGCCAGATTTGAACAGTTGAATATGATTGACAAACAGCGGCTAAAGTCACTGGATCATTTACAGATGTACCAACAACGCATGGTTAGGGCATACAACAATCGAGTTAGAGTCAGAAGCCAACCGTTAAAAGCAGGAGACTTGGTTTAGAAACAAATGAAACCCTCAAATGTGGACCAACGGGGAAAGTTTCGCCCAAACTGGGAAGGTCCTTATGTCATTAAGAAAATTTTGAGTAAAGGAGTTACCAAGATCATGGATATGGATGGAAGCGAGTTCGTCAATCCAATCAATCAAGATAAAAAACAAAAGAAATAAATTTACAAAAGCAGTACACCAAAAAAGAGAGAGAAACTGGTCTGCCAGATGGCACTTGGCTACCTGGGCAACAATTAGGACCATTCTTGTACAAAAAAAATAGAAATGTCTAGAGGGAGCTTGAGTTAGAAAACCTGTTCTAGGCTAACTGGCAGTAGGACTCAAATCATTGGAAAACTTGTACTCTTTTTAAAGTCATTCAATGAAATGTATTATGTTTGCAAAGATTTATGTTTATGTTTATATGGATAGTGTGCATACAGAATATCGTAAGTAAATAAAATTCGATAAAATTTCATAATCCAAGAATAAGCCAAAAACACAAGTCAGAAAACAAATGGCAAATAAGATCTAAGGGTGCCAATTATTCCACCGTGCACGCTTCCTCGAAGTATGAGAAAGGGGGTCCAAACCATCTTCATCCCTCTCCCACTAACGAGAAACCATAAAGTGCTGATCAGCATCGGGAAGAACCTTGATCTCACCAAGACACCCACGATAGAATTTGTCAGTATCTGTGGTCTCCGGGGCAGTGTAATCCAACATAACAACCCAAGCATGTGCCCAAAGCCTCCGTATAGCATCAGGTGTGTCAGGACTGAAGTCATGGAAATGGGTCGAGCATAGAGACCTAGGAACCTGTTGTTGATGCCCCGTACTACCTACACAGATGAGAAGGTGAATAGAACATGATGCCAAACAACCCCATTAGCAAAACACCAAAATCATGGACGTCGCTAACCATGAACGGAATCTCCAACCAAGGGTTGAGCTAAAGAATCTCAGAAGCTCGGTAGGAGCCTAGAATCTTGACCCAAGCGCCTTCGCTCAGCGAACGATGATCCTTCCTAGTGAAGCCTCTAGGACCATAATGCGAAGGGAGGTATCGAGCCTTCCCTAAGCGTGGATCAGCAGTCAAGCGAAGCTTCTCCAACAACCATACCTACATTAATTCATTTGTTAAACAAACAATGAAATTCATGAAGGAAAGGGATAAAGAAGGAGAATTACCTCTAGTAGAGTAAAATGGTCTCCTGCTAAATTCAAATTCACCGAAGTAGCATCTAAGTGAATCAGATTCTCAGCCAAGGCTAAAGCTGTAGGAGAAAGGCCTGTGGAGAGTGGGTTAATTACTGCTAGCAAGTGGAAAGGGGCAATCGCTCCAACCCCACAAACAAACTCCGCCAGAAGAAGTAGAGTCACCATCGAGGGCCAAGCTAGATGACTACTGGGTGTATTCTCACACCAGCTAAGGACAGCTTCAACCCGGAAGCCACCAACATCAGGGGGAGCGGACAAAAAGCGCCCACTAGACTCCAGATTCCATAAACCCTTTAGCTTATCTTCACCTCCAAATTGGAAGGAAGGGAAAGAGAAGGATAGTCTTGTGGGGGATATCAATGTGGACTCCTTCGAAAAAGGGAGCCCTAGGATAGCATGAAACTCCTCAACTAAGGGGCAAAGCTCGAAGTCGGCAAAATGACAAACATGAGTAGCAGGATCCCAAAACTTCAAAGTAGCACGAATGAAGGACATATTCACAGGCCTAGAAGCAAGGTATTGAAGACCCCGCAGACCAAAGCGATCTATCATTCACCAATCAGGTCCCTGAATAGTGCGGAGAAAGACCCTAAGGAGCTCATTATAGGTCGACATCAGAAAGGAAGAGAGCTAAAGAAAATCCCTCAAGACCGGTGTTGCCTACACATATTAACCGCATACATTAGCATTAACATTCATTCATACATATACAAAAAAAAATTCACAAACAAGCAAGCATATTCATAAAATAAAACAACACATACAAGGACCTGGCGTGGAACGGCCAAGATCCTCTTTTCTTTTATAAATCCAAAGTTTTTTTTTGAGATTCTATAAGACAGAGTTATCTAAAAAGAGTCCGATTCGAGAAAAATGAATCTAAAACTAAAGCTAAAAGGGAACTCCTAAGCATGCACCGCCTATGCGTTATCTCCACCCACCGGATCTCGAGGCAACATGGTAGCTATCTCAAAATCCTCAGCACCTAATCTCCCGAGAGCACCACCTGTTGAACCCGATATAGGAGGAGGCTGGGGAGCGTGAAGAAAACTGACGTCCCATTCAGGAGAGAAGAGTCACCCAGCATCTGAGTCATCAAGTAGGGAATCGATATCAAATGTAAGAGGCTGGTGAGCACTCGAGGTGGAAGCCCGCACTTCTGCTCGAGCCTACTCTACTGCAGCATTTTGCCATAGCAACTCCTGATACTGAGCCTGCAAACTTTGGTGACTAGTTTCCAAACTCTGGTAACGGACTCCCAGCTCCTGGTGACTAACCTTAAGGCCATGATATATCGATCATCTAGACCCTAATGGCTGATATCCAGTGTCTGATCTTGGTAGAGTCACTTGAATTCCATGCTCCTCACCACCATATCCTACAATCATAAAACATGTCATGAAAATCACATCCATGTATATAAAAAAATGACATTTCATGCATCGCATATAATAGGATGAGAAATACAACATACACGTGTAATCCCATCTTGTGAAATCATCAAGTCCCTCAATGCAAAAGAATGTCAGGCCACCCGATCCATCTCCTCAAGTCTGACCTGCAAAAGGAAAGGAGTGAGTAAACAAATGTCAAGACATCCCCAAACATCGCTGGTAATCTAAAACTCACATGAGTAGTTTCGGAAGGGTCGTAGGCCAACGTATGGGAGCTCGGAGGAAGAGGTACCTGCTGTGAGGTTCCCATGGAACCCATCAAGTAGAATGTAGAGTCAAGGGGAACCGCAAACCTTCCCTCTATGAGGCCTGAAGATGTACTCACCCCCCCAAGCCGCAACATTCAAATCAGGCACTCGAACCCTCTTCCGGGAAAATTCCTACAAAAACAGACAAACAGTCAGAAACAGATCATCATAGATAAAACAATTAACACATTTCATACCCGGCATCCCACACCAGTGCCGCTAACACCTGTACCGGAACCACCATCAGCTCTTGGACTCCTAACAAGAGCAGGGGGATGCTCCATCTCGGCCTGGGTCTGTGGGTGAAACAGGAGCAGTCTCTCCCTAATGAAGGTCTCATAGTCACCACCCAGCCTGGAGAGCCTTACGCCATGATCCTCAAAGAGCACCTCCCGCTCATCGGGATTAGTGACCACCAAGTGCACCCAAAATAGTCCAGTGGGAGGCGGAGGTGGAATGTGCCTCTCGGATACTGGCTTAGTCCACCAGAATTGAAAACATTCTCCCAGGTACCACTCACGGGTCCTGGGCCCCTCAAGCATGAAGCGGTTGCGATCCACGTCTCGTCGGATCTCCTTCACCATGTGATAGCTTGGGAGACCCCTCCATGGGTTGCGCTCCACCTGAAAAGAAATAACAACAAATTCAAAATAAGTTTAAGAACAAGAATATGATCACATCCATCGAGATAAGGTCCATTACCTACTCAAGGGTCAATGCACAAAGATTCTGGTAGTAACTGGCAGAATCCAAAAAATCTCCCACGAATGATGAGCAAATCAGTTCCATACACGGGGCTCTCTCCGGGGTGTCAGCAAATTGTGGGGTGGGGAGGAACCGATGATAGAAAGCCCATACCTACGAAATAAAGGGATCAGTTAAGGTTAATCAATCAATAACCGACGTACACAAATCACAAAGTAAGTAAACAATACTTGAAGAACCATGGGCAGCAACGTAGAGCATGTAAACGACCCCTAACGACTAAGTCAAGAGCAAAATAAGTCTAGGCCAATATCGCCCGTAGCCAATTAAGGCCACTAACCCTGTCCAAATCTGCTAACGACTCAATCAGCCCATAGTTGATCTCGCTGTTCGAGACCGGGAAAAATGTAATACTCAACAGGGTGGCAAAAAATGATCGGACGTATAGAGGAACCTCGGCCTCAAAAATAGACTGTCGACCCATCTAATAGTTAAAAAACATGCCATAACTCAATGCCTGGCCTCTGGGGTCAACACCGAGCAGGTCTCTGATGTGATTACAAGCAGTGGGAGCCTTGAAGAACCGCTCCAAGAAGGCGTCAAACCGAATCACGGTACTAGCCCATGGTAGACCAATGATCGCCACGATATCAGAGGGAGTAATGGTAACCTCCCCGATTGGAAAGTGGAACGTGTGCAAAATGTCGCACCACCTCTGAGCAAGCACGACCAATGTAGCATACGGTAATAAGGTACGCCGTAAGGATCGGGCCAAGGGACCGAAGTCGGTGGCCTCGATAGCCTGAACAATCTCGAGATGAGAAGAAGCGTGATGATACCATGATTAGATTATGGAATACCCACCAGTACGACATAGCATGGGGGACTACAAAACAAATTAAAATAATACGCATTTTGTAATTAAACGCAAAAACGGTGAGAAAAAAGCAAAAAATAATTTAGGTCCAAAACACATTTGGATCCCCAACTTTTTTGTTTGCAAATCGTTCTTTTTCTTACGTTTCAAAAAAAAGGTCCTCGGATATTCTCGGGTCTAAAATAGATTTAGAACTCTCATCCTATTATCTTTTGGACAAATATTTTATTCAACGTTTTTTTAGGATCTGAAAGACGTTTGGACTCCGAACATTAATTATTTTCAAATCTCTTTTCAAAAAAAATAAAAAATATAAATAAATAAATAAATAAAAGCCCGCTGTGCCACGCCAAGCATCTCTGTCGAGGGACCCAAAGGATCCCCGCCAGAGACTCTAGCGAGGGTTCTAAGGGACCCTCGCCAGGCGGTTTTGCAAGGGTCCTAAGACCCTCGCTAGAATATTTGGCAAGGGTAAGACCCTCACCGAATATCCTTGTTTCAGCCGGAAAAATTTTCGGCGAACTTGATTTGCCTTTTCTGTTTTCTTTTTTAATTTTTCTAGGATAAAATTTCACGACATGATTTAAGGATCAGTTCCAATATAGTTCCTAAATAGGGTAAATTGTACTAAAAATGATAAATAAGAATGTTATTAGCAAATACCTCGATCTGGGAAAGGTGAGGTTTGGTTGGAAAATCAGAATCTAACGTCTCTATAGGGGAAGTAATGGTAAACCCCAGCATGGTGTCGTTCATGGCCAAACCATATGCGGCGTTAATATCAATGGAAAATATGTCGGGATCATCACTAGGCTGAGGAACGAGGTGAGAGGTAAGATGGAGTGCCCTACCAGCGACCTTCGACAACATGATTTCTAGAGAGAAGGGAGAGCGAGAGTGTTTTAGAGAGATAAAGAATATGAAAAGTAAAAATAATAAAGGAAGGGGAGCCCTATTTATAAAGAAAATAAATTGGCCCCACCTATTTATTTTACTATTTTCCAATGGCAGCCTCCTAACACCACGGAACGATGAACGGGACATCCCTAATATTCCTCAAACTCATTTAATTCATTTATTCCTCGATGTTTTAATTTTTGATTGGAGGGGCAAAAATTTTTGCTCTACATAAACTCCAAATAATTAAAACATTCATCATGAAATATTGATCAACATTATCTTCTTGATTTAACACAGAAAACAAGCCGAAATCCTACTAAGGAAATTCAAGATCGCATTTAGGCATCAATCTCCAATTATTCCAACGGGCACACAATGACCTCAAGCGAAGAATGAAACGGTTACCACTAATGGGATGCCGTAGAAAGAAACGGTCAACCCGCACAAAGGGGCATCAAGCACCAAGGGATTCCGAAGAAAGAAATGGACAACCTTATGAAGACACAGTGCTAGAAAGGAAGGCCTATTTTATCAATTGAGAACAGGAAATCACCAACCATACCGGTCAGGTATTCTCTCTATCCCTCCACTCTTTTCATGTGATAACATTGGTTATACAACCAGCAATTATCACACGAGAGGCAGTCATGAGCATGGGATTTTGTACCAGCTCGCGCGTTCGATGATGATGGCTTTTTCGGGATTTTATCCTTGAATCACACAAATTTAAAGTAATCTGACATATCCGAATGGGAATCCTCCTCGTCTCTAATTCAGAAGGACGTTTTAGATAAAATTATTTAATTCAGAAATTAATTAACTAAATCAAAAATGTAAAAAATAAAAAAATATTAAGTAAAAAATTCAAAAATACAAGAAAAGTTCGAAAATGGAAACCCAGGGGGACTGAATCCCGGGCCGGCCTCATTGACGAGAACCTCACCAAGAGGCAGGCGAGGCCTCGCCAAGTCTATTGGTGAGGCAAGCCTAGCCAAGATCTTCTCCGACGAGGCCCCTCGCCGGAAAACTTTCCATTTTTGGATTTTTTGGGATTTTCTTATAAATAGTCGGGTCTTTTTCGATTAAGGGATCCTGAAAATTATCAGATAAAAAAAATAGCTTTAGAACGACTTTAATTCCCAAGAATTAAAATGAACATTTTCGAACTTTTACTAAAACCTTTTCACCTAAACTAAAGGACGAGGAAGATTTCTCAAGGATCGATCGGACATCTTCGAAGTGGATCCATTCAATAAGGGTAAGCCTCTAAGTTCCTAGAATTGCAATTCCCATGCTTTTAGTGTTTAATTTCTTCTTCTGATTCAATCTGTGAACCTAGGATTTTAATTATTTTTTTTTTATTTCAATTGTCGTAATTCTTCTTTATCTATTTTTCTTTATTAAAAGAAGATGTATGTTAGAACACCCCCACGAAGGGAATAAAATAAATTCTCGGATAACAGCCCTCATGGATTTACCATGTGAGCAATTTCATTAATTAAAATGAGCAACCAACGTGCTAATAAAATGAACTATTTTATTTAAATAAAAACACAATATCGCGATTGATTATTGTTTAGGCCACACGGGCCTTGCTAAATTCAAAATAGAACATACGTGTTATCCCTTGTGCTAACCCTTGTTGATGCAGGCTAGATGTATGTTAGGATTTTATTTTTCCTTCGGGTATTGCACATATTTTTATGAAAAATGTAATTAATAGGTTAGCGGGTGGTTGCATCCCCTGATTTTTGGAAGCCTTGTAATTTTTATTTTCCGCATTTATTTCTTGCATTTATTTACTGCTTTGTGGATGATTTATTATTTCTCATTATGGATAGATTTACTACTTTTTCAATACGTGAATCATACATGTAAACTCGAAAAAAAAACAACATAAGCGCGGATATGCGTAATTGAGAAAATACGGTTTTCTGTAGATGTAATTTAATGTGATCACTTAAGAAATAAGTGACTTATCCAGGACCCGAATCTCTGTGTCTTGGTGAGCCGTCCCCCGGACGTTAAGCCTCACAGGACTCTAATTCCTGGAAATAGCTAATCCAGGTGGCGACTCCACCTAAGAGATGATGGATTCAGGTTCGAACTAATCTAAAACGTTTTCGCTTTTCTCTTTCAACCATTTTTTACCGGGTCCTTGACCTGGTCCTCTCTTTTCCAAACACCCCAGTGGACCGCGCCTATGAAACCGCGCGCTCTCAGCCCACCGCTCCGTGTCATCCACTCACACTTAGAAATAACTATATTCATGTATTGGTTTCGTGTCTCATTGAAGTAGCAGTACAAGTATCCTCAGACCTAAGATACCGGTTACCTTATGTAGGAGTTACTATACTTTGGGTCATACTTATTCATAACTTAGCAATCAAGATGATACTGGTGATTATGGGTATAGTGATGAGAGCATATTGGTAAGCTGAGTAGTCAAGATGAGATCCATTGTTCGTGATATAGTGATATAATGGGAGATGTACCTTAGGGCCTCTTATTGAAGAGACACACTCATAAACCTCTGATTAGAGTATAAGATTGATAGAACGGGTTTCTAGGCAATCTTGATATAATATAGCGAGTGGTGTTCTTCATGAACAAGTCTAATTCTAGAATAGCTATGACTATTACATGAGCTAACACATAATCCGAGTGAACATCTGCGTGGACCAATCATAGAAGCTATCCTAGATTGGAGGCTAGTGCTATGATAGTACTATTCTAAGGGAGCGCCACACCAAAGGAAGGCATTCATCAACTAGTAATGCCCTTAAATTAGATGTTAGGTTTCTTTTATAAGTTTTATAAACCTATATGCATCTATGGAATATTTCAACTTAGATTATATCAATCATGGCATGCTTAAGAGATCCTTCAAGGTTGATTTTAAGCTTTGAAATTCCACATTGCAAGTTTGCATGTTCAATTACTATCTAGGTGATTATCATATAAATTAGCAATGTTTTACCACACATGTAAATGCTTTAAATTGAGGGTCATCCTGTACTTCACTCAATTAAAGAATGAAATCTTTAAATCATGATTTTTTATGGTACAAAGAATTGAAGTGCCCGTGGTTGTTTTGGCAAGGATTGGACTTGGCTGCTCATTTACTTTAAGGGGGCCTCTACTACCTGGAAATCTCCATCATTATTAGGTTCAAGTGTACCCAAGGGACTTTTATGACTTAGTTGATTTCTTGTGTGGGAATTGGATTCTGCATATGATTTTACAAACATGTTTAAGTTGTTAAATTAAAACTTATAGACATAGGTGCAAGAAATTAAAGATGGACCTTGTTTATTTTGCATGCTATGCGAAGTCTTAGCATAATGAAATGATTATGATGTACCAGTCTTAAGCATGTTCCCTTAGATTAATAATTCCAAATATCCCAAAATTATTATTATCATAATCATAACCATCATGTAAGACCTAGACTAGGGTGAGACCAACTGCACTAATAAAATCCCTACAACAATATTAAGGCAGTAAGTGTCTTCTCATCATAAGTCATGATACGAACCTTATTAACGGATTTAATGACTTGTACAACATGCTTTCCCTTAACATGTGTTTGGTCATGAGACTAGATGCGGTTAATGCCTTACCCAAAATGGGTTAGTTGTCCATGTTAGTGGAGCTAATGCTAGATTGGAGACATATTTGAGGAGTCGTACAATTGGGTACGCACATTTCAAGAAAGAGAACTCAAATAGATTAGCAATTGTATGGGATGTAAATGGATGGGTTACAACCATAAGTGGTTATGGATGCTACCTTCTAAGGAAAATTGGTTAGACCAAATTTACCGAATTTAAATAGAACGGGCTATTTAAATATCGAGAAAATAGTAGGAATTATGTGTTTAATTAAAAACCTTATATTAAATGCAAGTACATATACTAATTACTGAACAATTTCTATCTTATATCTAGGTTGAATATGAACACTAACACTGATAAGCATCCATTTGGCAACAAAGTTTATAAAGGAAACAATGTTGATGAGTGGTTTAAAAATGTTACGAGGTTCCTGATAAATCTTGGACTGGATTATGTGCTAGATAATCCATATCCCGAACTCCCTAGAGAAGATCCTTTCATTTGTTAGATAGATGAGTACGTGACTCACAAAAAGGACTGTGATTTCGTAAAGAATTTCATGGTCATGCAATGCTTCCAAGGTACAAGGATCTATGCAAAGATATGGACTTAGAGTCTATAATTGTTAAGCTTCTTTTGATGGATGAACCTGAGAAATTCATGTTATATGCAAGTCTAGGGGCTAACACCTCAGCAGTTGAGTTTGCCATGATTATTTATGATAACTCTGAATAGTTAAGAAAATTGGGAGTTACCTATGATCAGGGGCCTTGAAACAGATTGTTTTGAAAGGTCTACAAAAAAGGTATGATAGTTTCAAACTAGATTTCTATGGCGTCGAGGATTACTGTAATTTTTCCAAGATGATAGACCTGTTGGAACATTATGAAAATTCAGTTCATAAATAAACTTGAAAATCAACTTGTTGCTGAGGATTGAAAGATTAGAAAGTCTAGGGCTTTCAATGTCAAGAGAAAACTCATGAAAATTGCTGAAATGAAACACGATTTAATGTCTCAAACTTCTGAACAGGTGAAGAAGAAGCCAAGTAAGGCATCTACTTCAGGTATGTTCATGATATAGAGTTTCTCTACAATTATTTATGAGTCTACATGGGTATTGAATACTGTTTATGGTACTCATATTTGTACTTCTATGCAGGAGTTGTGAAATAATAGAAGGCTTGCAAAGAGGGAAATGGGCCTAAGTGTTGGAAATGGAGCACGACATATAGCTTTCGTTTTCCTAGTGGATTAGTTTTAGTTTTAAACAATTGCTATTATATTCCTGCGGTCACTTAGAATATTATTTCTATTACGCATTTAGTAACAAATGAATTTGAGATTTTATTTTCTAATAATAATTGTTAAATTTGATGAGATAATAATCTTTATTCTTGTGGAATATGTGTTAATGGCATTTATGTTCTAGATACTAAAATTGAAATTCTAAATATGAATATTGTTAAGAAATCGAGATTAGATAATGAGAAATCCTCATACTTATAGCATTGTCATCTAGGCTATATAAATTAGACTCGCTTAACTAAGTTACACAATTGTGGTGACTTGGGCACAATGGAATGGGAATCCTATGGGGCGTGTGAACCTTTTTTAAAGGGAAAGATGACTAAGAAACCTTTTAATGGAAAGGGTCAGCATGCCACTAGTACCTTGGAAATAAATCATTCTGATGTATGTGATCTAATGAGTGTTAAGAAACATAAGGGTTTCATCTACTTCATAACCTTTATCAATGATTACTCACGATATGGTTATCTATACCTAATGAGGCACAAGTTTGAAAGTTTTGAGAAATTCAAAGAGTTCAGAACTGAAGTAGAGAAATAGCTAGGGAAAAGTATCAAAACCCTTCGATCTTATCGAGGTGGTGAATACTTAAGCCAAGAGTTTGAAAACTATCTAAGGCATAATGGTATTTTTTCCCAATGGACACCTCCTTATAAAACCCAACACAATGAGTGATAAAAAGGAGAAATCGAACCCTACTCGATATGGTTCGATCCATGATGAGCCAAGCAGAATTTAGCAGATCCTTTTCAGGCTATGCGCTTGAGAGTGTAGTTTATATTCTAAACAGAGTACCCTCGAAATCAGTTGATCAAATACCATATGAATTGTGGTATGGTAAGAAATCAGCTCTTTCTCATCTTAGAGTTTGGGGATGTTTTGCTTACGTAAAGAGGACAAGTTCAGATAAGTAGGGTGCTAAGTCTGACAATTGTCTGTTTGTAGGTTACCCTAAGGATACTATGGGATATACCTTTTACTATCCCAAGGAGCAAAAGGTACTTATTTCTAGAAATGTTCAATTACTCGAGAAGGAGCATATACTTGCAAAAGCTAGTGGGTGCAATCTTGATTTAGGCACTCAAGAAGATCAAATAGATAATCAACTAATTATTCCTACACCTGTTACATAAGAAAGTGTAAGCATAGAACAACCTATTATAACACCGATATTGCATAGGTCAGGTTAGGCTCCAATCGCTCCCGAGAAATACTGTTTTCTCATAACTGATTATTAAACTATCATCCTTATGGAAGATGCTAAACCCATTACTTACAAGGAGGCAATGGAAGGCTCAAAGTTTGATAAATGGTTTACAGCTATGAGGTTAGAGATGGATTCCATGTACGAAAACCAAGTTTGTAGCTTGGTTGATGCTCCAAGTGCGATTAAGCCCATAGGATGCAAGTGAGTTTTCAAGAAGAAAACTGACATGGACGGTAGTATAATTACCTCTAAAGTAAGGCTACTTGTAAAATGTTACTGTAAAAAAGAAGGTATTGACTATGATGAAACCTGTTCACTGGTGGCCATGCTGAAGTTTATCAGAATACTCCTTCCCATCATCGCTCGTAATGATTATGAGATCTGGTAGATGGATGTGAAAACAGCATTCCTTAATGGGAACTAGGATAGGGATGTGTATATGACACATCCCAATGCTTTTACATCCTGATGGTATGCAATTTGCAAAAATCCATTTATGGACTTAAGCAAGCATCAAGGACTTGGAATATTAGGTTTGATGAGACAATCCGAGAAATTGGTTTTATGTAAGAGGCTAATGAGCCCTATGTATATAAGAAAGCTAGTGGTAGTGCGATAATTTTCCTTGTATTGTATGTTGATGACATATTATTGATAGAAAATAATGTTCCTTTTCTTCAAATAGTGAAGTCATGGTTGTCAAAGAAGTTCTCCATGAAAGACCTTGGAGAAGCAGCTTTTATACTTAGTATAAAGATCTACCAAGATAGATCTAGAAGGATGCTAGGTCTTTCTCAAAGTACATACATATACAAGGTTTCAACTAGATTTAACCTTGAGTAGTCAAGAAAGGGTTATCTCCCAATGTCTCACGGGATCAACCTTTCTAAATCTAAGCTTCTAAGAACACAAGAGGAGAGACTGCGTGTAAATGGAATACTCTATGCTTTAGCGATAGGATCCATCATGTATGTTATGGTATACACTTAGCCTACACGACCAAATTTCAATCTGATCCAAGTGTGAAGCACTAGATTGCCATTAAAACTATCCTTAAGTACTTACGTGGAACTAAGAATATGTTTTTGGTATATGGATAAGTTTATCTCTCTATCAATGGATACACTGATAAGTGTATAATTACACTTATTATCTTGATATTTTTACTCATAAAATGATATGGTTTAAAGTCATTTTATACTTCATATAAAATATTTCACGTGGTATGTAATTGTTTTTTATGCAAGTGCAGAAACTAGGTGAATCTTGGGAGTGAAATGATCAAAGATGAAATTCTATGCAAAAAGAGTGAAAAAGGTGCAAAAAGATGTGTGGAATGCAAGTGATTGGCTTAGGATCGAAGTTGTCAAAGATCGATAAAGTTGCAAAGAAGAATCATGAAGAAAAGCACATGTCATGATTCTTATAACTATGCGATCGTGACTTGTCATTCTTCACAAATAGAAAGTTACCAACCAATGTTCACGATCATGCTATGTATGTCACGCTCACGACTTGTGACGGTTATGGATAACTCTTCTCAACTTCTAATTGCCAGATAAGGATGATCAACCGCTATCAACCGCCATAAACTATCAAACGAAAAGACAACTTTTGGGGACAATGAAGCCATGTGCTTATCCATTAATGATAAGAATGAATTCTTGCATCCAATTACATTGAAGATGATGCAACCCTTCACCAATGGACATGACTCTTCATTTGCATAAATGCAACCCTTCGCACTCTATAAATAGAGTTCACATCAACCAATTTCGTGATATAAGATGCATGGGGAATAGATGAGAAAACGTGTATGACATAGATAGAAAGTGAAAGTTATAGATTTTGCTAGTTTAAAGTGTTAGAGAGAAAAATTTATAAGTGATTCGATTCTTATTTCGATTACTAGATTTCTTCACATATTCAAGCGATTGTTGTATGAGTGTAATTACAAAGCACTTATCAATAAAAGTTTCTGTTCTTCAACATTCATTTTTTCAATATTCACAAAGAATAACATCCTAGCAGAGGTTCTGTACGAGTTGAGACAGAATTTAAAGTAGACGTAGGAATTGCGAGAATTGATGACTCCCACTAAAAGAGTGGATACGGTTTGATCAACTTTAGCTTTCACTTGCATACCTTACAACTTTACTTTGTTTTCTACTTATACTTTCTAATTCAAAGTTTATGATATGTCTATGTGTCATAATGAGTATTTCATCTTGTGTCATTTATATTAATCAAGTTATATCCTTTCCAGTTGACTTTAAGAATGATTTTGGGGTTAACAAGATTGTATATAATCACTGGATCTGTGATTATAACGCTGTTTAGTGAGCCAAGATTTTTGGAGTGGTAACTTGCTAAATATGGCTATGTGAGAGCGACCCGTATTAAGCATAGTAATATTATTATCCAGGTTCTTACAAGTATCATAATTCATTTACCCTAGATTTAGAAAACTCATTTCATGTGTTGCTCTAAGGTGATTTATACGATATTTGGGTGTCTAGAACCGAGTTTGTTGAAGTTATCTAGTGTTTAAAACAACTTTGATTATTTTACATTTTTTACTCTTTTATACTTGTTCTTAGGGAATATCTATATACTTTGCATCTTCTCTAATCTATTCATCCATCTGTTTATTCATTAGTTTACCATTCAAAACCTTCAAATCATTATATTTTTTTCATTCCGTAACTCTATTTGAAATCTAGAACCGAATTCCTTCCCTATGGGATCAATATCTTTTAAAACAACATCTCAACTGTGTATTTGCAGTTATCTTCATTTTTCTAATTGATAAGCGGTACTGACAACACATTTTCATATTTAGAACTTCTATATTATCAATAGAAAAGTGGTGAATAAGTTTTTGGCATCGTTATAGTATAGTGGTATGTATTCCCGCCTGTCACGTAGGTGACCCGGAGATGGCAAGTGCATTCTAGAGTCAATTATGCAGGCAATTATATTATTGTATCAATTATTTTTGTTTTTGTTTTTGGTTTTAAGTATTTATATTTTATTATTAACATATTTTTCTTGATTATTCATTGAGTTTTCTTTCTAGCGTGTGCATGCCAAGTACGTGTAGTTCGTGAGAAAGTTTGGCATCTTCTGAATCAGAATTAGAATGATTTGGTAAGAGCAGAAAACGGATAAATAAGAGACACAGGCATATAAATATCCAATGAATGAAGACAATTGCATGAAAATTGACTTGATTGATGCTTGCATTCAAGAAGTTGTCAAGTTAGATTTCATCCATGAATATGAAATTAAGGGGTTGGGAAATTCCATTGGCTATTAAATCTCTTATCTTGTCCAATATATATATATATATATAGTAGTATATTTTTATTTAGTTTTTGTTTTGTGTGTGTTTTTAAGTTAGTGTCGTTTTAAAAGAAAAGTGAAAAGTTTTTAGATTTTGAACATTTCACACTCGTGACCTATATCACGCTCGTGAATAAAGTTGTATAAACATTCTGTTTCTGTCTAAGTAAAAGCCACGATTGCGATAATCCTTCACGATCGTGACTTGTGCTATTTCACAGCAGTTATTACCATAACGGCTCTATTTTTTAACGGTTATATTTCATATATATCCGTTGAAATGAGGCAGATTTACCCTATTTCTTATATATAACTATTTTCCTAGTTAGTTTTCACAAATCAATCACTCTTTTACACAACTACAATCTCTTGAAAACAAATTTTCTCTATTTTTCCCAAAATCAAAACACAAACATTTCTTTAAAATTCTTGAATTAAGTTTCAATGGCTCCAAAGAAATCAGCAGCAACCAAGGGAAAGAACAAATTGGTTAAGCAACAAACCAAGTATGGATGCCCTTTTCCGATCTATGGTGAAGAAGAAGTGGAGAGATATATGAGGATCAAGAATTTTGATTTCCAAGGTACACTCTTTTATGATCCTACTATTACAATTGATGCTAGAATACATGCGGAAGTAGAGGAATACTTCTCACTATTTGAGTTGGAAAGTTTTGTGAACATGCATTTTCCGTTTAATGAGGAATGGGTCCTCAAATTTTTAGTTACTGTTATGGAGGATGGGAATTTTATCAAAAACAAAATTTAGGAATGAAGGGAATGAATATAAGTTCATTTTAATGGATTTGATTAAGTGGTTTGGTTTTGGAGAAACCTATGAAGATATCGAAAAAGAAGACGATTATGATTTAACGAGTGTATGGACTGAGTTAACGGGATTGGATCGATACGATTTCAAAAACTCATCCAACAAGAACATTTGGAGTAACAGCCTCCTTTACCTTCACAAGTTTATTTCTCAAAGTCTTTTCTTCCGACACGAGACTACCAAAGTGTCAATGAAAGATTTGGTTATATTGGAGTGCGCCATTTCACAATTAAGTCCAAAGTTTTCGATATACGTGTTGGAATCCATCATTAGTCTTACTACACATAAAAAGGCTAGAGTTGGAGGTGCAAATACAATTTGTTGAATTATTTTGTGAGCAAAGAACCAACTGCCATACCAATATAGTTCGAGAGAGAAATTTAACTTTATGGGAGGAGTATACATGAAAAGAGTAGGAATAGTTAAATAAGAAGGGAAATTTATGTTTCTATCATATGGAATAAGGGTTAGGAAGTTAAGATCGATAGAAGGATCTACTTCTCAAGAGAACCAATACGGTGAAGGAATTGAAGAAGTTTTGATTGGAAGTAGTGAAACGAGACAAACCTCCGGGAGTGCATGTTCTAATGAAGATACTTAGAGAGATAAATTCATGAAAGATGTCGATCAAGCATGCCTTGACATAGCTTTCATACAACATGATGTTCGTCAACTAACAAAATCCAACATTTCTTTGAACCGCAAGTTGAGTTCGTACTTTAGAAAGCAGAATTTGGATATCTCACCAAGTCCTCCATATTCAAGTTCGGAAGAATGAAAATAAACGGGTTCAAATTTCTTTTCTTTTTGTGTTTATTTATGTGTGTGATTAGTTTCGTTTTTCAATAAGTCTCTCATAATGAGGACATTGTGTTCTTTAGTGTGGGGGGTGTTTGTATAAAATCCGAAACATCCAAAAAAATCAAATAAACTAAAAAAATTGAAGAATGGAAATTTTTTCTTGATTTTGTGTTTATACCTTATCCATACCTATTCTATACTAACATATGTTCCAAGGCTATTATTATGAGTGTTAGGTATTTCAAGTTTGATGTTAGTGCATATTTCGAACAAGTTATTTTGAGTTTGAGCGCACGTTGAGAGTGTGAGCGATTTTGGCACAACATTTAGCATTTGGCAAGGATGAGTGATAAGAAACATTCAAAGCAAAATTCCAAGTAACATTCGACATAATTTCAATGCAAGATGAATTAGTATAAGTTATATAATTTTAGTTTAATGTTACCGATAAGTTTTGAGTGGAGTAATATCTAGTAATGTTCTTACTATGAGTTTTATATGCTATTCTCGAATACGTCCTATAAGTATTGGGTGTGTTTAAAGTGTTGGGAAATTTTAGCCATAATACTTTGAAAGTGATCAATAAAGGATGATGGTATTAAGAGAGAAAAATCAAAAGAAAGAAAGGATAACCAATGAGTTATGCAAAAGGTGAGGAATGGTACGGTGAAGAAACTGCAACCATTCAATGAGTGAAAAAAAGAAAAGTAGCATAGCATGAAAAATGGGTGCAAAGTACAAATCTGTACTTCAAAAACATATGCTTGAAAAAAAAATGAGAGAAAGTGGTATGGAGTATAAAATGCAACCACTAAGAAAGGGGAGAGTAGTATGGAGCATAATATGCAACCACTAAGAGTGTTTAGCATCCTAGGTTACCTAAAAATACCTTGAGATCAATCTTTCCAAATTATGCTTCCTTTTTCCTTTATACTTTATAATATTCTTAAGAGAAGGAAATATTCGAGCAAGTATAATGCTTATATGAAGATGCAATTCGGTTGGCCCTCCATTAAGAGCAAAGGTATGCAACTGAACTATATAAATTGCACATTACTAATTTGTGGGAAATTTTGAACTTTTACTTGAACTTTATGCAACGTGGGAATGTGTACTCACTACAATAGTCTTTCGCCAAATGAGGTAGGAACTTGAATTACTATTTTATACACTTCTATTGTATTTACCTTGAGGATAAGGCAAAAGTTAAGTGTGGGGGTGTGATAAGTGTATAATTACACTTATTATCTTGATATTTTTACTCATAAAATGATATGGTTTAAAGTCATTTTATACTTCATATAAAAGATTTCACATGGTATGTAGTTGTTTTTTTATGCAAGTATATACACTAGGTGAATTTAGGGAATGAAATGATCAAAGATGAAATTCTATGCAAAAAGAGTGAAAAAGATGCATGAAATTCAAGGAATTGGCTTAGGATCGAAGTTGTCAAAGATCGGTAAAGTTGTAAACAATCATGAAGAAAAGCACATGTCACGATCATGATACCTATTCGAGATCATGACTTGTCATTGTTCAAAAATAGAAAGTTACTAACCAATATTCACGATCGTGACATGTATGTCACGCTCGTGACTTGTGATGGTTTTGGATGACTCTTCTCAACTTCCAGCCACTGGATAAGGATGATCAACCGCTATTAACCACCACCAACTGTCAAATGAAAAGACACTTTTTGGGGACAATGAAGCCATAAAAAGGTTCCTATCCATTGATGATAAGGATGAATTCTTCCATCCAATCACATTAAAGATGATGCAACGCTTCACCAATGGACACGACTCTTCGTTTAGATAAAAGCAACCCTATGCACTCTATAAATAAAGTTCACATCAACTAATTTCGTGATATAAGATGTATGGGGAATAGATGAAGAAAAGGTGTATGACATAGATAGAAAGTGAAAGTTATAGATTTCGCTAGTTCAAAGTGTTAGAGAGAAAAATTTATAAGTGATTCGATTCTTGTTTCGATCATTATATTTCTCTACATAATCGAGTGATTGTTGTATGAGTGTAATTGCAAAGCACTTATCAATAAAAGTTTCTATTCTTCAACAATCATTTGTTCAATATTCACAAAGAATAGCATCCTAGCGGAGGTTCTATACTAGTCGAGACCAAATTCAAAGTAGACGCAGGAATTGTGGGAATTCACAACTCCCATTAAAAGAGTGGATACGGTTTGATCAACTTTAGCTTTCACTTGCTTAACTTACAACTTTACTTTGTTTTCTACTTATACTTTCTAATTCGAAGTTTATGTTATGTCTGTGTGTTATAACTAGTATTTCGTCTTGTGTCATTTATATTAATCAAGTTATATGCTTTCCAGTTGACTTTAAGAGTGATTTCGGGACTAACAAGATTGTGTATAATCACTGGATTTGTGATTATAACGTTGTTTAGTGCGCCAACATTTTTGGAGTGGTAACTTGCTAAGTATGGTTATGTGAGAGCGACCCGTACTAAGCATAGTAATATTGTTATCCAGGTTCTTATAAGTGTCACAATTCGCTTATCCTTGATGTAGAAAAGTAATTTCATGTGTTGCTCTGCGGTGAATTATAGGATATTTGGGCATCTAGAACCAATTTTGTTGAAGTTATCTAGTGTTTAAAACAACTTTGATTATTTTGCATATTTTACTCTACTATACTTGTTCTTAGGGAATATCTATATACTTTGTATCTTCTCTAATCTGTTCATGCATCTGGTTATTCATCAGTTTACCCTTCAAAACCTTCAAATCATTACATTTTCTTTCATTCCGTAACTCTATTTGATATCTAGAACCAAAATCCTTCCCTGTGGGATCGATATCTTTTAAAACTACATCGCAACTGCATACTTGTAGTTATCATCATTTTTCTTTTTGATAAGCGGTACTGACAACACCTGTTCATATTTAGAACTTTTATATTATCAGTACAAAAGTGGTGAACATACACTAATGCAAGTTTTTAGTCTGACAGGGATGATTACAAATCCTAGTCAAGATATGTGTTTATGTTAAATGGAGGGGCATTTGTTTGGAAAAGTTTCAAATAGTATACGACTGTCGATTCAACACTTGAATTTGAGTATATATCTGCTTAAGTAGCAGCTAAGTAAGCTATCTAGCTTAAGGGATTTATTGGTGATCTCACTATGGTGTCCACCATTGTAAATCCAATAACAGTCTATTACGATAACAATGGGGCTATTGCTTAGGCGAATGAACCACAGTCTTGTCAGAGAAACAGACATGTACTCAAAAAGTACCATCTCATTCAAGAGATAATACCTAGAAAGGATATAAGCTAAGAATACATCCCTACAAATTCAAATCTAGCGGATGGGCTAAGCAAGCCATTGACTCAGGTTAAGCATGACTAGCATGTTAACGAGTATGGCATGAAACACATGGGTAATTGGCTCTATTGCAAGATGGAAATTGTTAGACATGATGTATACCCTAGAGGTAATTAGGGTAATATATCTTAATTAGTTATAATATACAATCAGTTTCAGATTATTATTAATAATAATAAGGCATCTTTGTTATTTATCAATGTTTGTTTATATTATGTATCTCGCTGGTATCATTTATATCTGTTATTATATATGTACATTGATAATACAAAGTCCATGACTACTTCATAGAGTGAAAGTTCAATGACATAGTGGGAGCTATTTTTTTGTGAAAATACACGCACATGTTACTATGAATAGTCTAAATATCCCTAGTCATAGTTTCATTGAGATTGGACATCAATGAAGCGGACAGACTAGCATGTGTAGGCTTACTACTTGGATTAGATCTAAGAAACCAATCTCACAAGCTGAAGGTGGTACCTTGAGTTAACACATGAATATATTCGTGTAACACATTGGAGACCACTATAAGACAAACACTCAGAAATAATTATAACCATGTGTTGGTTTCATGTCTTATTGCAATAGCAGTACAAGTATCCTCAGACCTGAGATATTGGTTACCTTGTGTAGGAGTTGTTATACTTTCGGTCATACTTATTCATACCCTTGCAATCAAGATGATACGGGTGATTGTGGGTATAGTGATGATCACTCGTTGGTAAGCCGAGTAGTCAAGATGGGATCCATCGCTCCAGATATAGTGATATAATGGGAGATGTACCTTAAGGCCTCTAATTGAAGAGGCACACTCATAAACCTCTGATCAGAGTATAATATTGATATAACAGTTTTCTAGTCAATCTTGATACATTATAGCAAATGGTGTTCTTCATGAACAAGTCTATTTCTAAGATAGCTACGGCTATTACATGAGCTAACACTTAATCTGAGCTCAATAAACTTGATGGTACTTAACTTGATGGAGTGTATTGTATTAGTTACTATTACAGAACTAGATAAAGTCGCAAACATGTGACATTCCGAGTATCAGGGGATCATACATCTTTGCTAGAAAGCTCATTTATTCATATAAAGCTATCAGGTTCCATATCAGTTTGAAACACTAAGGTTCCTGGATAGGAAGAAAAGTTTAAGTTAACTTATAGCGGCTCTATACTTCAGAGATCCTATGATGTCACACACTTTAGGTCTTTATCGAACTAAGCAAAGAACTTATATACTGGGCCTATGCCGAGAATATTGAGGATGTAGAAAATCGTTAGATGAATTATTAATTGGTTGGACCAAATTAATAATTAAAAGAATTAAAAGAGAATTTTTGGGAAAAATTGCACGGAGCGTAGCAAGAAAATTTTTCCCGTTACGAGTGGGCCAGGGTAGAGCCTAAGAAGTTGCCTCATGAGCAAAAAAAGGGCTCATGGGTCACTAGCGTGAGCTGGAACTAGGCCAGCGCGCGCTAGCGAGCAGCAGTACCTCTAGCGACCCACAAGCTAGGCTTATGGTATAGCCTGCATTGCCTAGCTTACAAGTTAAGGCAAGGGCTTGCGTGGCAGCAATAGAGCCCGCGTATGCGGGCTGTGGGTGGGTCGACCCATGGATCCTAGGGATCTACGTGGTTGACCCTCATGTGGGATAGGGTTTTCCCAACCCCAAATTGGAAAATAGGGGAGCTTTCAGCTCCCCTTCTCCTTATAAATAGCTGCCCCCATTCTCCTTTTCAAAACACTACTTCTCAGCCTTTCCTTCTAAGTTTGATATCTTTTCTTCGTGAAATTTTTGCGAGATCCTCCAAGAGTTTCTCCAACGTTGCAAGAATTCTTTTGAAGGCTTATTCAATTTTGAAGAGAGCCTTCTCATTAATATTTTTGGGTTGGTCTTCGAGCATTCTTGGAGCTACAATCTACCAATGGGTTCTTCCTCAACAAAGGTTTTGGTCGGTGAAGATCCATGTAGATCAATCATGGAGGCTATCCTAGATTAGAGGCTACTGCTATGAGAGTAGTATTCTAAGGGAGCACCGCACCAAAGGAAGGCACGCATCAACAATTAATGCCATTAACTTAGATGATAGGTTTCTTTTATAAGTTTTATAAACATATATGAATCTATGGAACATTTCAACTCAGATTATATCAATCATAGTATGCTTAGGAGATGCTTTAGGAATAATTTTATGTTTTGAAATTCCACCTTGCAAGTTTTCATGTTCAATTATTGTCATAATTAACCAGTGTTCGCCACTTTTCTACTAATAAGTTTAATAGTTTGTTTGCAAGATTCGGCTATATATCAACAGTGCAAAAACTTGCTCACCTAAAATATAGGTGTTGTCAATGCCCCTTATCGAAATAGAAAAATGATGATAATTGCAAGTATACAGTTGCAATGTAGTTTTAAAAGATATGGGTCCCACAGGGAATGACTAGTTCTAAAGATGAACAAGGATAATAAAATAAAGAAAATAAAATAAATTTAATAATTTGGGTAGGAGGGTTAGAATGAAGAATGAGTAAATATAGGTATGAAAGATTAGAGAATCTAAATATTAGATTTTCCCTATGAAATAAGGATAGCAGAGAAAACATGTAAGTTCAACAAAGATGTTACGATTCACTAAACTAATCTAACAGACTCGGTTCTAAATACTCAGATGTTCAATTATTCACCGCATAGGTTCACATGAAATGACTTTTCTAAACCTAGCGCAAACGAATTAAGATGATTATATAAACCTGGACAACATCAATACTATGCTTAGTACAGGTCGCTCTATCATAGCCACATTTAGCAAGTTACCATTCCATAAATGTTAGCTCACTAAACAGCATTATATCACAGATCTAGTGATTATACATGATATTGTTAACCTCGAAACTACTCTTAAAATTAACTCCAACGCATATAACTTGATTAACATAAAAGACTTAACATGAAATATGCATTATAACACGTAGACATATCATAAACTTTGAAATAGAAAGTATAAACAGAAAGCAAAGCAAAGTTGTAAGGTATGCAAGTGAAAGCTAAAGTTGATCAAATCGTATCCACTCTTTAATGGGAGTCGTCTATTCCAACAATTCCTGTGTTTGCTTTAAAATTCGGTCTCGGCCCGTACAGAACCTCCTCTAAGATGCTATTCTTTACGAATATCAAACAAACGAATATTGAAGAACAAAATTTTTTATTGATAAGTGATTTGCAAGTACAGTTATACAACCATCGCTCGAGAATATAAAGAAATCTAGTGATCGAAACAAGGATTCGAATCACTTAAAGATTTTCTCGCTAACACTTATGAACGTAGCGAATTCGCTATCTATACACACACTATATCTAACCCTGGTCTTCTTGCCACACCCACTGCACTGTGATGCACCCCACAAAATTGTGAGGTTTTGAAGCCCTATTTATAGTGTTCGAAGGGTTGCGTCTATCCATACTAAG
This sequence comes from Euphorbia schlechtendalii, assembly GCA_949673415.1. Classification (NCBI taxonomy): domain Eukaryota; kingdom Viridiplantae; phylum Streptophyta; class Magnoliopsida; order Malpighiales; family Euphorbiaceae; genus Euphorbia; species Euphorbia schlechtendalii. The sequence continues at coordinate 537 of CATIWQ010124791.1, read as the reverse complement.
AGTCATGTCCATTGGTGAATGATTGCATCACTTCATTTTGATTGGTTGAGAAGCTTCAATCTAATCCATAATGGATAGGCACCTTTTCATGATTGGTTGACTTTTGATAGGTGTCTTTTCGTTGGTAGTTGATGGCGATTGATCATGCTTATCTGGCTGTTGGTAGTAAAGAAGATAAAACCAGAAAACCGTCCAAGTCATGACTGCGATATACAAGTCGCGAGCATGAATCTTTAATTGGCAGACTTCTATTTTGAAGAAGAACAAGTCGCGACCTTGAATGATTGTTGCGACTGTGAATTGCATTTTTCTTCAGAATTCTCCTTGCAACTTCACCTATCTTTGACAGCTTCGATCCTAAGCCAAATCTTTAAGTTCCACGCAACTTTTTACACCTTTTTCACTCTTTTTTCATAGAATTCCACTTTAGATCATTTTACTCCCAAGATTTACCTAGTATATGCATTTGCATAAAAAACAACTACATACCACGTGAAATCTTTTATATGAAGTATAAAAATGACTTAATTCATAGTG
>CATIWQ010124779.1:0-23992 GCA_949673415.1 Euphorbia schlechtendalii | reverse complement strand
GTGTTCCATTTCAATCTCTCTCTCCTCGCAAGTATAAGCATATAGATGTAATAAATGTCGGGATGTGAGATTTAAAATATATGTTTGTTATTCAATAGACGAACGATCACATGTGTTATGTATGATATAAATATATGTGTTATAACTTTTGTTGACATAAGTTAATAAAAAAAATTTATTACTATGATTAGTATTCTGTTTTTACAGTATAGGGTAAGGATGGTTTCAAAATGGTTATTAAAAAGTATTTGCATTTTTGGGGCACCTACCCCCATATACTAATAAAGTATATGCCAAAGCAAAAAAGAGTAACATTGGTGGAATGATTTAGTTGTGTGTAGAGTTGTAGTTGAACTTGTTAATTGGTTGGCCTAATCTAATTTGGATGCTCACTTGAATGATATCTGAGGCAGCCTTCAAGATTTCATTTTCTGCTGCTTCCGCCACTTTCTTGGCTTCTCTGCAACAAATAAAGAAAGTGTCATTTCTGCTGCTTTTAAAAAAATTCCAATGGCAGGTTCAGTACCTTATCAATATGTCCTGAGGCATGCTGACTTCTATTTCAAGATAAATTTTGCCTTGCAAAATGTGTCTTCTGATTTGCTCAACCTTCGTTTCCTGAAATTGGATCCAGAGATTGAGCCACAAGAATATACCAATAGCAAACACCAAATAATTTTCCACAAGGCTCCTATAAAACAGAAGAGTAATCATATATGATTAAGATGGAGAGCTAACATACCTCTGCAAAACTCGACAAGAAAGCATTAGAAACCATAGCTTTGATTTGCTCGTCATCCAAAGAAGCTTCGGGAATTTGATTCATATTTCCTTCTGAACAATCTTGAGGGTTCCTTGTGTGGGGGCAAAACTGTAAAAAAGCAGGATCTGCAGCCATGTTGAAAAATACTTGATCAATTATGGTGGTAAGGTTAGCTACAACTTTGGAAATGCTTATAAGAATAAGTGAATGTTCTATGGTCACACTGCATTTACTTGTACCCTTGTCATTCATTAAGCTAAAAATAACACGAGATTCAGCCAAACTTAGAACAGGATCCAACTAAATAAATTACAAAAATTTTGCAACACTAAATCTTCCCATTCCTTTACTTCATGAAAAAATAAAACAGTTTTTCCAAATTATGTCCAAAATCTGTGCAAATACTGATGCAAAATGTTTCTGTTCTTTCCCTCGTTTTTGTATCTATGATTTTATAGTGCCAATTTTGGGAAAGAACACTTCTGTAAAGTATTTAATCAGTGTTCATTGATTTAAACCTTCAATCAGGTTTCTCTGAAACTAGCCTGGGATGGTGAATTTTTCGAGATGATATAAGCTGAATACCTATGTGTATAAAAACTTCAGCTATTTCGGGATGTGAGTTATGAATTTCCCAACGGACCTTTTCACCTATTCCATGGGCTGCACTAACGCTACAAAATGGATCAACCTGCAATGCCAAAGAACAAGCAGTCAGGGAAGAACCCAGGAGACCAACCAGCATTCATTCCATTTTTTTATTTTGTGCAGTTCATTTTTAACATCTGGCATTGTAAATAACAAGCACTCTGAGAAACTATGACGCCACCTAATCTCCTTTTTTCTTGGAGCAGTTCTTTCTAAAATGGAAATATCCCTACAAGCATTAAAAAACATTGTGATATTCAAGAGACCGACCTCGATGTGCACATCCAGATACAAGAATGAACCAGCCCTCCTTCCTCTCAACCGATGACATCCCTGCAACCATTTCGAAAAGTGCTTGAACAATAAGTCAATTATTTAGTCAGTTGAGAATTTCCGCCAACATTAGTAGCTCATTATCCAACAGATGATTTCAGTAGCAAAAATTCACATCACAGGGTAGGAATTTTGGGTAGAGAAGCTAATTTTTAGGAGTTAGACTGTAGTTATGTAGGATTTTCTGTTGATTTTAAGAGCAACAAAATGTTTGTCCACTTGTCCACCAAGGCTGTGTATTCCTCCAGTTTCGGTTTACATGACTTTCAAAACATAAACACAGTATCCTTTTGCCAGCTTCCTCATATAGGAAGTTCAGTTTTGACTCCTTAAAGGACAACTTCAGCAAGTTAGATATATGCTGCAACCTGAAATTCTTTACTTATAAAGCTCGTAATCTTAGGCATGGACAAAATAAAACTTGTCACTCAGCAGATAGAGTACAAGTAGAATTCTCTTGCCTGATATATGCCCAACCTGACGACCTCTTTCTATCTATCCTGACCAGGTAGACAGCTCTAGGAAACTGACTTTTCTATCACTGTTTTGTACGTAGGAACATAATTTGTTGTTCCCATGTGTTGAAAAAACATCACAACAAAAACTAACTACTTAAAAGTGCAAAATTCTCCAATCAGATAAATCAGGAAAGATTACGAGAATTTATACTCATATTGAAAATCCAGTCATTATCAATTAAATAATCTTATTCCTTATGGTCGTCATGTAGCAAGTTTCTCACAAAACCGTACTAGATTGACAAAATCAATAACCTTGCAAAGAGATGCCCTGGAAAAACAAGCCAGAATATTTGAACAACAAAAATCCATTACCAACCTTAACACCTTCAACTCTTAGTATTGTTTGCTTTATGAGATCCAAATCTTGCTCTGGAATTGCAGCATCTACCAATTCCAAGACACTGATTGGCCAATAACAAAAAGTTAAAGCATGTGATTTACATAGCCAGAAAATTTTAGAAAAAATAACATGAAATAAACCCCTGAAATTCACATCAACGAAGAAATAAGAGAATCTTGGCAGCCATTTAATTTCGACAAATCAAGTAATCTGCCTGGGTCTTAGTTAAAACTTCCACAATTGATGCTACAGAAGCTACAAAATGAGCATGCCCACAACTGAACGGCCCAGAGCAATAAAGAAGGCTCATAATAAGACTGACCAAATAGTTAATCTATGCAAATTGTATTATCTAAGAAAGCACCTGCTATCATTAGAAGGGCACAATAAATAGCATAAGAATCGAAGAAAAGAAAGAGCAATGGTACGCATAAATTATATTCATAAAGTACCTTTGATATCCAGAATCTAGTCCAGCTTTTAGTATCATGCCCGACACAACAAGTCCAGCAAGAGGATCCAGAAACTTAACTCCAAGGATGGAGCCTCCTGTACCCATAACATAGATTATTAGCAAGTTAATTTTCACACAACCAAACACCCAAAGAAAAATGTCTGTTAATGCCAGGGAAAAAGGAACATCACAGCTTCTTACCAACCCCAATAAGTGCAACAACGGAAGATATGGCATCTACACGATGATGCCATGCATTTGCTTTCATAAGTCCACTGCCCTGTCTTTCCCCAGCTTGTTTTGTTATCCAGTATAGCCTGCAAGTGCATGAAATATACATGTCATACAGCCAAGAAACAGCCATCAGGAAACTGAAACAGGATAAGGTGGACCATCATTTGAAGGACTAATCTTTATCAGAAGCTGTGCAGTTATGGCAAGATCTGAATTCCAGAAGTCCCATAAATTCAAATCTTTCCTTACGAAAATAAAATGTGAAATAAATCTGGTCTTATACTGAAAGTGAGAAAGTACAAAATGAAGGCAACTAATCTGAAAGAGGCAAAATAAGAGTATTAATGCCATGTAGAAGATCTGATTGCCTGTTGTAATAAACACAATTACTAAAAAAATACAAGTCCAGAGGCAAAAAATGTTAACTTACACCTTAATCTAAGTTAAGAAAACTTCAGGATCTAAGGGGGTAATGAGAATCAGTAGCATCAACCAAGAATCCAACAAGTTACTAACCCTTCTTTTACAGATATTGACAAAACAGTCATGCTCAAGGCAAGCATGGGATGATCCATGTCAATTGCATGATGATGTTCACTATGATTATGGCTGTGCACATGCCCATGAGCCATTGAATGGTTTACCACTTCTGGGGATGCAGTCAACAATCCCTGCAGTTAAGATTTGCTAGCTTATAAAGGAAACCATTTACAGATTCTTAATCTCAGACTGGAAATCAAATGTAGACATCAGATTAGAGTGCAACATGGAAAACATCAATCCAAAAGGGGAAGTAGAAGAAAGAAATCTCACAAGAAGAAGATCCAAAGCATGCCACGTAATACCACCAGCAGTTACCAAAAGCATGCAAGAAATACCAAGGGCTCCTAAAGACTCGAATTTTCCATGCCCTGAGCAAGCCAAGGAAAGGATAAAATTACAAAGCCTAGAGACGTGATGCCTTTTCATTCTTATTAAAGAACATATCACAGTATTACACTAAGAACTTTCTTTCAATAACACATACAGTCACATCCACCCAGAAAACTAAATGCACAAAAAGCACAGGAGGATTCAGACTGAAGACATATGAATCCGCGAGAATCCATGCTAAGATACTTGGTTCAGTAATTATCACCATAATCTTTAGATTATTAACATACATCATGAAACATAATGGTTGTTAAAGGTCAGTCAAGGTAGTAATTTAAGCTCTGAAAAATACACGAAGATGTGTAAATCTCCATTTGATAACAATGCTAACATATACTCTAATGCAAGAAGCTAAGAACAAATAATTTTCTTAAACTAGGGCCCCCAATTATTTTAAAAATGCCTAGAAGTTAAAGTTCACCCGTTTACATCATCCAAAATTACACAAACCAGTTAAATCCAACAAACTCTACAGTATCACAATATCAATCAACACCGTCTTACACGGAAAAGAATATATTTATATAGAAACAAAGTTCAATTCCGATTCATAATCACCATGATTAGTTGAAATGGCTTTCAATGTGCAGGATATGAAATAGGTAGGAGACATTCTATTAGCATAATGTAAAAATGTAATTAGATGCTGAAATCAGGAAGAAGCGTCAATTATTGCAAAGAGGGAGTCAAAGCAATCCAGTAATATGGTGTTGCAGTCTATGGATTGAACAAAAAGACAAGGGCAGACAGATGCATATATTCAGATAAATGGAGTAGCGTGGAGGTACAAATTATAAGTGACCATATGGATGTTCTTTATCTCTAGGAACATTTCCAGCTTTGAACGACCATAAAGCAACCCCACTAAGAACCTGCAAAAACATAAAAAGTAATTTACCTTAGTTAAGGTATTTCACCGAAACAAAGGAAATCAAAATTGAGAGAAGAATCAATCAATACCACGTCAGAAACAGAATGAGCAGCGTCAGCAATTATCGCGGTGCTTCCTGATAAATAACCAGTGAAAGCTTTACCAACAGCCAAGCCAATATCAGCGGCAAGACCCAAACGGAAAACTTTCTCAGCCTCTCGGTTAGACGGTTGAGGATGATGATGGCGGTGATCGGAGTGGGCATGAGAATGACCCAAATGCCAGCGTTTAGGGATGGTATAAATCGGAAATTCGGGTAAAGTAGAGGATGGAACAAGCAAGTGAGAATTGAGGGAATTGATGCAATAAAGAGTTGAGGTAAGAGATTTATGGCGACAAGAAGAAAGAGAGGAGATGAAATTGGAATTAGACAGAAATCTATATGCCATAGTGATCTTTGAAACTTGGAGGATGAAAGAAGATCCAAATCGTTAACTCATGAATTTGGTTTCCTTGCCTTTTTTTTCTAAGGAAACCTCAAAAATTAGTCACTGATTGCTTCGTAATTACGCTAGCCTGCTTTCGATTAGATTTTTAGTTATATTTCTAACTAAATTAACTTCAATTCCACGTGCACTACATCAATTATTTCTCTATTTTCCTTAGATTTGCTTGGGAGCGAGTGTTAAAAAATTATAAAGGAAAGGAAGTGAAAGTATAGGAATGTGAGGGAGAGTATTTAATAAAAATATAAAGGATCGAGTAATATTGTGTTTAAGAGATAGAGTTGGAATCTTAAACTAAAATAGATATGAAAATTATCTAAACATGTTTTATAATTTAAAATAATTAAAAATAAATTAAAAAAAAAGTTAAAATTACAAATTAGCTTACCTTCCCCTCAAATTCCACCATTTTGGTGGAATTGTAAATGGTGAAAGAGGAGAAGTGAGGGGAACTCAATTTCTCTTGGATCCTTTAAATTTTAAAATTACTGTTCCCATACAAGGTAACATGATTTCTTCCCTTTCTTTTCCCATACACTCATCCAAGCAAAGCCTTACCATTTTTATCTGATACTCAACTTCAACTTTCTCCATTTCCATCCATTACCTTCTGCCTGTCAAATTATTTCCGAGTTTCTTTCTTAATATGCTGCAGCATCAAAAAGCCTTATTTTGTTTGATTTCTTTCAAATGATATCAGGTAATCCCTCTTTTTTGGGCAAGTTCGTTAATATCAATGTCATGTTAATTATACCAATAAAAATACTGATTATATTATTGCCGTATAATATAAACTATAATTTTTATAAAATATATAAAATATTTGGCGGTTACGGAAATAATTCGAGAAATATTCTAAGATTTTTCAATGGAAGTATATCAGTGTCGGGTTCAGGTATTTATCGGATTGGGAGTGCATTTCCCGTTTCCATATCCATTAAGGTTTCGGGTACGAAAAATTATCCACTCCCTACCCATGGAGGATTCTTATCAGAGATTGCCCATCCTTATCGGAGCAGATCTCCATTGAATTCGAAAATTTGAAACCTCATTTTCATCCCTAAGTCAAGACAACAAAAGTAGCAAGACATTTTATTCGCAATTATATATAACATTATTATTAAATCATTTCATTAGTATTTATTAACCAGTGGCGAAGCCACGTTAAGAATAGTGGGATCCAATGACCCCACTTTTTTTAAAAGAATAGTATAAATTTATTGATAAATTGTATGTGAATTCCATTAAAAATTACTGAGAGATATCATATTAGTGTTATAATTACACATTTATCTTAGAAAAATTACATTCTCTTAATAAATGTACATATTTTTTTATAAATTTCAACTCTATAATTTTGTTGCAATTTTTTTATCCAATAAAGAATATTCACCGTTCTCCTTTATAAACTCTTTTCATGAGTTTATTATTTCGTAAATATTTTTTAATTTTTCATGCATATATAGACTTGGACACCACGATAAAAAATTTCTGGATTCGTCACTGTTATTAACGTGTTGTTGACCGTCAAATTCCTGCATCCTATAGACATGCGACAATATAAACAAATGGATGTTTGATGCTATAGTAGCGTAAGATAACAGTGTTTGCATTACATAGCTGAAATCATGATTAATTCCACGCCATAACCATTAAAATTATTGTTAATGTAATGGAATCATGAGTCTGTAGAAGGAAAGTGGAGTTCCCCTTGTACGGCCATAGGACTTTTCGGAACAAAGAGAGAGAGAGATTGACCACCAAAATAGAATTGAAAACCGAAACCTGTCAAAGTGCAGAGAAGAAGCTAATAATTATGATGATAAGGAAGAGCACGGCACACCAACAAACAAAATTGGAAGAAGTTGAGGTTGATTTAGTAACGTTTGTAATCGATTTTGAACTTCAATATTGAAAGCAATAGATGGAGACAAAGAGGAGTGATCAGGTCGCAGAGAAGGGTTTGAGAAAGTAAAACAAGATAACATATAAACAAAAAAAATAAAACTTGAAAAATATGGGTTTTTTTTTTGTTGTCGGTGTTAATTTGATTTAAAGTTTTACATGTTGTATTTGAAGAAAACAAAAGTCATTTTCTTGTTTCGTACTCATTTATTTATATTTAAGTAAATTTTATAATAACTTTGTTAAAAAATTTCTTTATTTTACCGTTAGATCAATAATTGGATTATTGATTTAATCATGATAAAGCAATCTATTTTTCACTTAAGAATCAAAGTAATGTTAATTAAATTATACTAATTATAAAAAAAGTACAATAAACCAGACATTTCTTAAAAAAGTCACCATAACCCACATCTAATTTATTACAGTGTAAGTAGGTTAGTTATATTATACCAACAATGACTAAATATATATTTGAACAACGTAGAATATATAATATTATCCGTAAAAAATGATAGTGTATTACGACAGCTAGAAATTTTTCATAAAATATAAAGTTCTTTGAAATAGATTATAACAAAATTAATGAATAGTTTGAACTGGAAGTAAGATCAAAGTTGAAATATCTATTAAGTTCCCATTGTTCAAAAATTGGTTGAAAATGATAAAAAAATCTCGTAACAAACAAGCTTAATCTCACTTGTATCAAAAATACAAGCAGAAGAAAATGTATCAACTCGCCTTTCGTACTTCATTTTTTTACGTTTAATTTATTTTAAAACAGCTGAAAGAAAAATATTTCTCTCTTAATGTGATCCACGGATCAAACAATGAGCCTAAAATAATTTATGACAATTCATTAACACCATTCTTCCCAACAGCAGAACAGCAGCTTTGGTAATGAGAAATATACTATACATTTGAATACACAATGAGTGCAGTATACGTGAATGTTGCTCTAACAAAACAATTTATATTTATTTTGTACAAGATAAATGAATCTCTCTTATTCTTATATTTTGGATGCTTTTATTCTCAGACTTTCCTTCAACTATCCAAGTCTGAAACGAAAAATACATTCCAGTACATGTACTCAGAACTATAGTATATAAAACATTTAATTTTGCTTTAAAGATTTTGATTTAAGGATTCAAGGGCTTGTGTCAGAATCTAAACTAGCATACTTATATAAACACGGCTGCAGGTTGGCAGCATAGAGTAATTTTGGTGAGGGGTGAAACTGTGAACAATCATTGTACTTCGACATATTTCGATTTCAGAGACTTTTTTAGCATGAAACTGCCTCATCTTTGTACATGAAGATGAGAAAACCCAATGCAGCCAAGGAGAGAGAATAACCAGCTCGAACATGTTCAGGGAAAATGACAACTCCAATGCACCTAAGTATAATTAGACACCGTTCGATGAACCAAAATTAGATTGAACAATCGTATTTGGAGGGGAAAGGGAAATACCTGCTAGAATCCACATCTTCTAGTTGAAAGAGAGTATGATTGCCTGAACACCAACCGACCAAGAAAAAGCCTCACATGTACACCTAATCATGCCTGCCATATTACAGAACCGATGTTAACAGCTGATTTCACGCTACAGTAGTAATCAATTTAACTAATATATATCACAAACTTCATGAATGACAAACCTTGATAGGATTCAACTACAACGGCATGACTGCCTTTTTATTTGGAAAAATATTCTTAAACCTGCAGATATAAATCAACACATAATTAGAGATGTGAATACAAGCACGACAAATATTTTAAACGGGAGAGAAGAGAAACCACCAACCTGAGACTGCAATGCCACTGACTGATTTAGAGTGCTGGAACCAAAGCTAGTGTAGGCTCTGATATTGGATGACATCCTTTCTATTTACAACAAATAAGGAAAACCTAAACTAAACTAAACTTTGCTGGATGAAAAGAACAGCCATCAAGACGGCACACTCTTATATCAGAATTCCACAATCCCACATGTATTTGAATTGGGGTTCTCTATATTTATTCAATTATTTCTACCAAAAATCCCCTAAACCAAGACCTGCCTTTTTCTATTGAAATCACTATTCAGAAGTCAACGAATCAGATTCTCTTGATATCGATCCCCAAAATGAATTTAACATCTATAAATCACGCGTACACATGCACGCAAAAGGCTGAGCATGGGAGATGGAGCAAAAGATCTCCAGAAAAGTCTTCAAGGACAAAACAAGGAGATCCATGCCTAAGGATAAGATCTTTCATTTCCTTAATCTTCTTGAACAACTTGACTCTTTATACACTAGCGGCTAATAGCTTCAAGAGCAAGTCTAACTAGGCGAAGTAACCCTTCTACATCTTGGAAATTAAAATCAAGAGCAGTTTTAATCAACGAAATATTCTCTGCTCGCCTGGTTTCTCCTAAATTTACATTAGCTGCTGCCAGAGCATTCCGTGATTTTCTTGAGGCTTCCATCGCAAAATTTACTTCCTGAACCTGCATATAGTCACACTTGATATATGATGCAAGGAAGCAAATGACGAAGCACAAATGCCCTAAGAAAAAAATGGAATAGTCCCTTCCTTCCAATACATAAAGGCTGTTGTCAACCAATTTTTACTGCATACAAACATAATGAGTGGGCCCAGAGCAGAGAGACAATTTGTAGATTTCGTTTCTAAACGACAGGCAAAATCAAGTGTAATATAATTCTAAGTCCGCATTAAACAATATCCGTTTGACCAATATATTTATATTAAAGTCCCGGAGACCGTGCTCAAGGAAGAATACACATGGCAAAAATCGAGCAAACTGAAATAACTTGGTACAATAGAATTTACTTACAAAATTGAGCAGCCGCACAAAATTTGGACGATTTCGTGCAGCAATTACATGAGTTCCCGCCACTTGAGGTGAGCTAATACCTTTGGCTAGGGGACCCCTGTCCAAAGTTGCCGAGTGGTTCAAGTTGTCAACATCAGAGGCAGAAGAAGAAGGAGACTCACCTAATAAATATCACAAGTAAGAATGTCATCGCGTTTGGCCCATCCACATCAGCAATAAAAGCCAGAATTTAGGAATACTATTAGAAAATTAGACAGGGTACAAGAAATAAAGAGGTGGACAAGTAAATTGTTAAATGATCTGTTGGTTGCATTTAGATCCTTGATAATACTCAAAAAGTTATTAACATATTAGATGAGCAATTTTGAGTGTAACCATACCTGACCACCACCTCCCTCAGTAAAATAAGACAAAAAATGGTTAACCAAAAGGCATTTTCAAACCATGCAAACTTTAATGAAAAATTATTTTATTGTTAAAGACAATTGTGGTACTCTACTAAGTAGGACGGCAACAGAAACAGAAACCAGGTAACGCCACTATGAAAACTTTGGGAAAACATGTAACTAATTTAAATAGAGAGGTATATTTACATGCAAAAGTTGACAAGGAAATTTTAGTTTAGATGAGTGCATATATATTTGAGGATGATTTTCCGGGAACGGTTTCCCTAATCATAAGAAAATGATTTTTTGGCTTTTATTATTAACAAAAATGACCCGGAAAATATCCAATAATTTGTCCAAAAGTTAAACTAGGACACCAATCATACTAATAGCTGGGCCAAGCTAAAATAACAAAAACATCAAGCTTGAAATGCAACTCTCAACCTAAAACATTCACTTGCATCCAACCCCTTCCCTCCAAGAAAGTGTTGAACTAAGTATTTACATGAGGATGGAAACTGCATACATCACTAAGCTTATCACTTCTGAAGTATTAAAAGACCAGAAAAACATTCTGCTCACTTTAGAGTGGCAGAGTATGCTCCCAAAAAACCAAATTAATGGCAGAAAGAAATTCTATCAGCAGAGAAATTAAACGGTCATTTCAAGTTACCTGGAGGAGCCATCTGTAGAGCAGTTTGCAACTCATGTCGATCTTTACTTGCACTGGCATGTGAAGAATGAATTACCCTCATATAAGCTACCTCAGTGCATTTGTAGGCCAGGGCAGCAGCAGCCAGATCTTTGGCTTTCTCATATTCATGGGCACAAAAACTGAAGGATGAATACATACTTAGAGAAACGATAGCAGCAGAATGGAATAGCACCAAAACTATTTCTTAAGATGGTTGCAACTTGCTTGCAAGCACAAAAGCAATGTAACTCAGCACGATAGAGATAACATACACAACTCAACAAAAATTTCAGAGATAATTGTCAAGAAATCGAAAGACAAATAAGAGGAACAGAAAGCTTTTGTTGTTAAGAAACAAATGACTTCTCATTCTAACACGGAAATTAAAATATGCATGATGCATCGTGTCTAAGACTAATCAAAGCATTGTTTACAATTGGAAATCATTGCATTTACAGTATCAACATCAAGACAAACATATACATATATATGGAGCACCCAATACTGACTTTTGATTTAATAGTTAATAATATCACTTGGCAATCCCATTTACATAAGCCAAAAAAGGTACAAGATAAAGTACACACAACTAAGTGCCTTGTAATTTGCTAGTTTTGACTTACTCGCAAAGCTTTGCAGTGGTACTGTACACGTGCATTGACTGAATCATCTCTCCAGTTTCCAATAACGAGGCTCCATAAAGAAATTGGAGGGCTGCCTCGAAGTAAATCTTAGTACTATCATTTGACCCAGTGCTCTGCAAAAGATGACCTATTTAGAGAGTCTGGCACTATAAGGCTGAGTATAAAAAAATTGCAAATCACAGCAACCTTGAGACGATCAGCCATGTGTTTCAGATTTTTAGCCTCTTTAAGAGCATTTGTTGCTGTGTGACTGGAGGAATCTCTTTTAACAGGACTTGGGGCATCAAGATCTCCAGCCCTATGCCCATTTGACAGAGGATCTCTTGAAATGCTGCGATGAGTCACATTAGCATGATCTACCTTTCTGATCTGTTTCAGCGCCTTCAATGGATTTTCACAATCGGAAACATTTGGTCCACTTCCTCTATGAGATCCAGAAACTGGGAGAGGGCAGTGAGGCAACATTTCATTATGTGCTCCTCCAGAGGGTGGCAATGATGGCGACTTTCCTCTTGCAGAAACTGCCACAGCATCTGGCTGCAGATTATGCTGACTAGAGGCATCATCACGGCTAGAAATAGCATGGGTCTTGGTATCTGTACCATTGTATTCCCGAAATTTTGACTGGCTCTCTTTTTTACCGCTTTCACAAGACAACAGTCCCATTGAACCATTCTTATCAATAAACCTATTCTCACTTTCATCAGACCTGACATGAAACTTTTCTTCAATCTTACTTCCATCTATTTGTTTCACTTCATGGGCTTGTCCATTAATATGATCAGAAAGCTTAGTTTTACCATTGTCAAGATCACAATATGAATTCCTGTTCTTGTCTTTAGACCTTGAAGAGGATCCCTTTCCAGACTTTCTTGGACGGGACCCATTAGTATGATGATGATTTTCTTGTTGTCGATCATCATCTCGGCAACGATCGGAAATAGAATTTTTATTAAGATATTGACAATCTTGGACTAAATATTCATCTAAATTTGTAATTTGGTGAGCTGGGACATCAGGAGAAGGCACAACCTGCTGTTTAGCTTTACTACCATAATGACTCAAGTCCCTGTCCAATACATCATGCACAGAAGATTCTAGGGAACCATGATGAGTCACGTCAAAAAATTTCTCCTTTCCCACTGTACCTAATCGATCACTCCCACCATCATCCTCACCATCTGAACATCTTTGTTCACCACGTAAAGTGAAACAACCAGCATCAGTCAAATCATATTTCTCAGTGTGATTCCTATATCCAGACTTAGACTGACCTTGTTTTGAAACTCTCAAAGGTGATGATGAAACAGATTCCACTGGAGACCCTTTGCTCTCATGGAAATTACCTTTGGTTTTCTGAGAACCAGAAACCTTAGAAGAGCTAGATGTAGCTGCCCCAGAAGGATTTTGGGACCCAGAGTCTCTCTTCAAACAATCCACACCATCTAGGCTCTTTTGAGAGATGGAACTCCCTGCTCCTTGCCCTTGTTGCCGGCTCTTCCTATGATTACCTGTTTTCTCTTTTTTACCACTGCCTTTACTTGCCCCAGACTCCTTTCCATCCGACCTGGATATTTTGGCCTTCTTCTCTTTCCTAAACTCATTTTCACTGAACTCCTTTGTCAAGATCCTACCATCCTCGAGCATGTGCCCTGTATTTGAAAGGGATCTTGAATTAGCTTGGCCAACATTGGCTTCCTTATTTCTTCTCTTTTTTCCAACTTCTCCAACATCTTGTTTTTCTGAATCCAACAGTACATCTTTTGAGAAAATTGGATCCTCCTCCTTTGGTTTCCTAGATGATGCCTGGTAATTGGGTGAAGAGAAGCCATTGCTTTTCGTCAGATTCGTCCCTAAAGACATAGCAATCAACCCATTAGTTGAATTAGCACATAATTTTCCGCTACTTACAGGATCAGACACCCAATCTTCTGACACACCTTCAGCCTTGACTTTCTTGGAGACCCTGATAAACTCTTCCTGAGGGTCTCTTTTGTCTTTCATCTTTAGTTGGCTACTATCACCTGTATGCATGTTTAGTAACAAGATAAATATCACTTCAAGAAAGAGAACTCAAAACAGAAAAACAGATTTCAATGCAATACCTCCATCAGAACAGTTGTCAATTGATTTACGTTTCTCTTTCTGCTTAAATCTATGATTCTCCACACCTAAGTCACTAGACTTGCTTGGTTTAAGAATATCACGATCACTTGTCAAAGGTTGGTTCACCTCATTAGAGCTTACATTTGTGACTGATACTGGAATGCTCTTCTTCGTAAAATTCAACAACACAGCAGGACCATCTTTATTTTTCTTCTTCCCACCAACAGCCATGGTGTGTGAATCATTAACTTGGTGATTCAGATCAAACTGATTACCAATCAAAGTTAGACTGGACATGTTCCCAGCAGGATTTATCTGCATGATATTTCGACTCCCAAGAGGTGGGGCTTGATTCAATGCCGTGACAGCACTAGTAGTTTCTTCCTCGCTAGAACTACACCGATTCATTCCAGGCCTAAACAAATAATATCAAGACATCAAATAACAGAAAAAGAGAGGTTTAAAAGTTAAAGCCAACACATTATTTATACTTGTACTTCAAACTATTCAAGATTTTAAGCTCCTAAACATTCAAAAATATAAAACCTAAATGAATTGTGGGATAGCACTTACAGCCAGTTAAGCATGCTGCATACCCACTTCTCTGGTAGGTCATTAGGGTTTTTTCCAAGTGGAAGAAGCCGCCATTTTTGACACTTGTCACAACAGACCCAGTTGTCTTCTGCTGCAGGAGGGGCCACTGCTGTGGAAGCAGTGTCCAATATAGGACCATTTAGAGAACCCGGAGGAAAATTCTCTTTTGGATGCACTGGAGTCCATAATGGCTTATTGATTTTCTTACCACTTGGTCTCTCCCTTAGAGCATTGTTGGAGAAATGTGTGTTCTTTTCCCCATCCACATCAAGCTCCTTGTACCTATCTTCATAACCCATTTCTATTGGGCTCATCAGTTTTTCTTCTCGACCAAGTTCGATATCCCCAAAAAAGTCACTATACCTATCTCCAACTCTTCCCGTATTCTTTTTTGGTTTTGAGTCTTCCGAGTCTCCTTTAGTTGAATAGTCATCTGAGGAAGAGGTCTTCTTATTTTTGGTCATTAAAGCATAGCCTCCTGCCATTGCATCCTTTGGCACCCCTTGGACTATATTTCCATTACCTTTTAATTTCTTTTTCCTCTCAAGAGATGAACCCTTTCCAGAACATGACTTGGTAGCTCCGTTTTCATGGAATGCAATCTCTTCATCAACCTTGCGTTTGGGAGCGTCAGTCAGCTCATATCTTGCAATTTTTGTGCCCTTTGTTATATTTGAGTTACCTTTAATCATGTCGGAAGGTTTGTTTCCTTTGTAGTGCTCATCTTTCCTTGGATAGGCAATACTATCAAGAGAACTAGACTTCTTGTCTTCCCAAATCCTTCCTGCTGAAGTGGTTTCGGTATTCTCGACCAAGAAACACTCACGTGTATCCATTCGCCCAAATTGCTCGTCCTTCATGAATTCAGAACTGCTTCTCTCCCTTGCTGCACCCTTGACTGCTTCCCTGGACATATTAGCTGCCCTAATCACACCTTTAGCTCCATTAGCAATAGGAATTGATTTAGAGATAAGAGGAAGCTTTAGTGTGTTGGAAACAAGCTCATCGCAGGCCAAAGTGTCAAGCTCCATTTTCTTTGGGGAAAAATCAAGACCACCCTGAGAATCCTTGTTATTTTCACTTTTCAATTCTGATTTAGTTTCAGATCTATCTTTTATCTTTTTTGTCTTTCCATCACCTTCAAAAGAATCAGATCCATTCGTAAGGCCAGAATTATCTATGTAAGCAGAAAAGACAGGTAACTAATAACTCACCGTCTTGATGAAGCTTCTCCTTTTCTTCCAAATGAATCAGTTTAGTGGGAAGGGGAGATAACAATATGCTCCCAGGCACCGGAAAGGTGGTCATTATCTGTTCCAATACAAAATCATAAATTCACCGAGCACTATCGGGAAAAGGATAAAAGATAATAAATTTATGGAAGGAGACTCCACCTGAATAATATGAATAGGTGATTCAAATGGTGAATCATGAGGTCCACAAGACATCCCTTCACTTCCAGAGGGACTTTCACCCAGTGATGAAGATGGTGACACATCAAGACCAAGACCACTGTATATTGCAGCGTTTTTTCGAGTCGGCAAGTTATCAGATCCGACTTTGATTCGAACCTTAAAAGTTTTTTGGTCAGCTAAAGTGGTTGGTTTTCTGATTACGGATTCAGATCTTGAGTCGTGTTCTTTGGCAGAACTCGTTGATGGCACGCGGAGTTCTTGTTTGACTACAACAGATGGAGAAAGTGTTGCTTTTGAAGATATCAATGACACTGCACTACCAGAAGCTGGTTCAAGATTTCCTGATTGAAACACAGATGATGAAGATACTGAACAGCGACGATCAACCTATTTACAAACCAAGCACTCAATTAAGAAAAAAAAAACTATCAACAAGAACTACTTAAATCTTCACCCTTCAAATGAAAGAAAAATAATCCTCACAAATAACATAAAATGCCTGATATGATAAGATATGTCTACCTCTAACTGTGAAGTGTTTGGAGATCTAGGTCCATTTTGGTGCTGAGCATTTGGAGGGGTCCTGGTGTGAGACCATAGAGGAGAAGGCTGATGGGAAATCAAAAATGAACCATAGCCACCAAACTTGGCCCCTGTTTGAAATGTAAACGCCTAGATAATTAATATCAGAGTAGGACCTCAACAATTTTGTTTCTTCCATGTCTGGACTTACCTAAATTATCTGCTGAAACTCCACCTTCAAAATCTTTTTGAAAGTGTCCCAAGACATCCTGAAGTTTCTCATCCTTTGAAACAAAAATAAACAAATACATAAATAAAGCAACTTACCATGCAAAAGAATTTTGACAGATGCATACATATATATTGATGGTGTGAGTAGCGTGAAGAACACATATAATTACAAAACCAAGCTTCAACAAATTGATTAGTGATTGGCTATTCCAATTTTTAAGAATGCAGTCCGCAAAATAAGAGAGATAAAAACGTTATCCCTCAAATCTCAGTTCTAGGAACAAAATTGAAAGCTTCAATTGAAATTTTGATATCAAATGGCTGTAACTGTAAATTGATGTTTTCTATATA
The DNA here is from genome assembly GCA_949673415.1 of Euphorbia schlechtendalii. Classification (NCBI taxonomy): domain Eukaryota; kingdom Viridiplantae; phylum Streptophyta; class Magnoliopsida; order Malpighiales; family Euphorbiaceae; genus Euphorbia; species Euphorbia schlechtendalii. Next base: position 6,697 of record CATIWQ010124779.1, on the reverse strand, counting down.
TCAAATCCTAAAGCTTGGAGTCTTCTGTAAAATATTAAGCTTCCTATTGAAACTGTAGTCAAACAGGATCAACACATTCAACTCACATAGTTGACAATTCAATCTTGAATCAATGCTTCAGACTAAGTAAATATGACTAAAACACAATTATTTCTCGGTCCATTTGATAGATCAAAAGTAAATATGGCTCCACTATGTCCAAGCTCCTACAACAAACAATATCCAGGCACTGAAAGAAGACCTCCTAATGCATATATGTTTGAATAAACAAACACATTCAGGAAACACCATTTTTTCCTTCTATTCAGGAACATGATTTAGACACACATCAGACATACAACAGTGTAGTAAGGATCAAAATAAATGTGAAAAGAGCAATAGCATCCATAGTTCGGATCTAAAACAAGAAAAAGTCAAAACATATGATATTTAACTCAACAGAAACCAAAATTCAAAAAAAGGAAGTACTAATGTAAGCTAATTTCCAGGAAACGGGAAGATAAAACTTACTATGTAAGAGAGAGCAACATCGGGGTCGATGCTCGCATCACAATTACCATCGTTATTATGGTCTGAGCAAGCCTCCCCTTCTTCAAGCTCAGAATCGTCCATTGCTCCCCCACCGTCAAAACCCAACCCTAACTCCTTTCTTGCATCTCTTGTTCCCAAAGAAATCATCAAACAATAATAAAATTATAATTTAGAAACGAAGCAACCAAATTAGGCCCGCAAACTCAGACCCCTCCCTCCACAATTCCAAGCACAAAACTGGACCATACTCATTCCGAAGAACCCAAAACCACCGGGAAATCCCAGTGAAACGATCGAAATCAGGACCCGATCACAAAATCTAAATTGACGCTACCGATCTAGAATTTTTACAAATTTCAATTCCAAAAGTAAATCAATTCAGAAACAGAGATTTTGATTAAATTCGATTGATAGTTCTTAACAGAAAGATTGGAGTCGCTTTGTTGCGATCTCTAAAGCTGGAACCGATTAGCAGAAAGAGTCTCTGTATTTTTTGTTTGGGTGTTTACAGCAGCCGCGTTTTTTCCCGTTATTTTATTTTTATTATTACTGATAATATTCATCTCCTTTTTTGTACTTTCTCTTTATTTTCATGCTTAGCAAAATTTTAGTTAAAATTTTTATTAATTTTAAAGTCCACGTAGAAACGGACCGATCCAACCATAAAACAGGTAAATCCAAAAAAAATTACCTCTCTTTTTTTACGTTGACTGCGGAAGGTTGTCCAATAAATATGAAAGCGGTGTTCAGTTTCACTGAGGGCGGCTTGTAGCACGTGCTTGTTGACTGCTTTTCTCTTTCAATTTTCCTTCAACTACGTTGTAATTTTAAGTTTTTATCACATTCCTTTTGTGATATAGTTATTATATTTTGAATTCCAAGTTTTCTATTGCCTATTTTTACTCTTTTTAAATCAAACAGCATATATATATATGCTTATTTTGATATCTTGTTCTTAAAATGTTGATGAAAAACATGTGATGATCTGGGTTTTTTAAAATGTATAATTAATTCATTTGATATGAAAAAATAATCATCATATACATTTATATGATTATTATATAGGCTAAAATATTATAAAATTGAGTTCCAGAAGCAAAATATTATAAATTTGAGTTTCAACACACATATAAAAATGTTTGTTAATAATACTTTTTCGCATATTTAATGATCGATTCATGATAGCGTGACTTTCACATATCAATTTGAGGTAATTAAAATTCCTATGTTTAATATAAAGTAAAATTTAGGCTTTATGCATTAAAAGTTGCCTCGAGTTGTCTGGTAACACTTGTTGCCTCTTAACTTTGCAAATGACATCGTAGTTTCCTCATCTCTCAAAAAGTGTATAAAATGCTCATGTGTTAATTTATGGTTAATTTGACTTTTCAAATATGCATTTTCAGAAGTTGATATATGTTGTTCATAGAGAAAAGTGATACATTTTTTAAAAGTTAGGGTAATTAAATGTCACTCTGAAATTTGGGCATCTCCCCGTACATTAAACTAAAACATTGTTTTATCAGCTTTGGATAGAGTTTCCTATTTGAGGGGCATTTGGGTGGATAAATAGTGCAAAGGACATTAAAAATATGTTGAAAACAAAACACATCAGATTCCAAAATAATTATCCGGTTATTATGGATTTCACAAAAATATATTGTACTATCCAAAATTTAATTTAATAATTAGATTCAATTTAGAGGTATTTGACATGGTTTTGAAAACCGGATCGGTCGATCGAGCAGGGTCTGACTTGAATCGATCAGTGATCCGGTCAGTTTTCATCCGATTTCCTATCTGGTCAAAGATCGGATCAGTTGAATCGGCCGATCGGATCCAATCGAACCGGAAATCGGTTGCTCTTATTAGCCGGTTCACGTTAAAAATAATGTTTTTTAATTTTTTTTCCATAAGCATGAATTGAACCCAAGACCTTTGGCTTGTTATCCATTATGATACCACTCAACTACAACACTTATATGATATACATTGTATTATATTTCATTGTCATGTCTATATGAAACTTTTACTTAGTTTTAAATTACGTATTTACTTTATTAATTTAGTGTATTGTATAAATAAATTCATCATATCTTATTTAAATAATATTTTTTCAATTCAAATTGAATTGTGATATTTGATATAAAATTTTTAAAATCAAAGTAATATTTATTTATTAGTTTATAAAAGGATATTGAATTTACAATATTTTTTTCATTAAATATATGTATTGAAAATCTTCATTTACAGATGTATTCTATAAAACTAATTTTAATTATAATATAAAGTTATTTTTACTGATTCTTAAATTTAATTTATAATATATGTTCTCATCTAAATTAAATTTGGTTGAATATAAAAATAACTTAACCATCATTTTTCATTGTATTGATTATATGTTGTGTGTTTTCTATCTGAAGAATAAACTTTGTAGATGAAGTATTAACATTAAAAATATTCTTAATTATTGAAACATTGAAACTTATATTATTTATTTGATATCAAATTGTTAAAAATATTAGTATTTGACAAATTTTTAGAAAATTCAATCCGACCACCGATTTAATCCGGTTGAACTTTAAATCCACGAACCACCATCTTCACTGGTTCGATGACAGGTCCGGTTCTGAAAACCATGATATTTGATATTTTCCTGAACTTTCAAAATGGTCACATAGTTTTCTAATCTTTCAAAAAGTGCATCGAATAATATTTTCAATGTTACGTATCATTTTTTAGTTGGTTTAACTTTTCAAAGATGTCATTAGTCAAATTTTCACTTTCTAATCAAAAGCTGACACGTGAAGTTTAGGTATATATGAGGTTACCATGAAGTAAAGTATTACATTTTTTAAAATTTAGGTATATATGAGGTTACCTTGAAAGTTCAGGGAGGCAACACGTTTTCTGAAATTACTTGAGCAACTCCCGATACATTAAAGCCTTCAACTTATAGTAGAATTTGAAACTCCGATCAGTTGTACGGTTTGCGATGTAAGCGTAAAAGATTACTTGTTTCATGATAATTTATTATTATTATTATTTACTCTACAACCAAAATGAGTTAAAAATAATTAATTAAATTATACGCATTAGTATAACATAAATGTTGTAATATTGCATCCAAGACAAATTAACTGGATATATAACAGCTAAACAATTGAGCAATTAGAGCATCTTTAGTAGATTGTATATTGCATAAATTGTCTTGACACGTACGAAGGAATAGACAATCAATTTGAAAATGCATTTTTAGTAGTTTGTCTAGCCCATTTTCCTTATATGATGTGACACCTATGCGATCATTAATAGTAGATAATATCTATTTGATTGTCTAGATGTAGACAACCAAATAGATATAATCTACAATAAATAGACTTTTCAAAATGGAATTGACAATCTACTATTCTTATCTTATAAATAGACATTGTCTATTTTTAAGACTGCAATCACATCATCAAAAGTAACTTCTATTCCACATGATACCTAGACTTGGAATCCGCAAGCCACTAGAGATGTTCTTAATCACCTTTAGTGATTCAAGCAGAATAAATTATGAGTGTTTACTATAATTAGTTTCTATAAGTAATCATTATTTTTACTTTCATTATCATGAGTAACTTTGAACAAGTGTTGATGAATGAAAAAAAAAATCGATATGATTTCATTTTTCATGTACAAGCTTTAAAAAATTTAGGCTAAACCTTGCTGGGCGTGGCCGGAAGATCAGCCAGTCATAAAGGTGACCGTTCCAGATATAAGTAAAACGAAGGTTTTTTTAAAAGGAATATTTTCATCTTTTAAAGGAGATGACATAAAGTAAATACGAACTATGCTTAGTAACACCTAAAATAAAGGAGTCTAGAAATAACAATGTAGGAATGGTAATGGCGGGGTTTTTAAGAGCGCGTGGAGTAAATACAACCAAAAAACGGATGGCGCCACATGCTTTGTCAGGTGGCGGAATCCAACCAGCTTCCAATTATCCACTTGCCTTGGTGAATTATTTTAATTATTATGCCTTTTCCTTTAACTTCACTTCTTACAGTACGTCTTGTATGTGTTTTTTACTGAATTGTTAAGTCGTCTACTTTTACTTCCGGTTGCTTAAACATTTTTTGTCTTTTTTCCTATACTTTTCATAACCTTTTAAATTCACAAATAAATCATTTTATTTTTGAAGTCTGATTATTATAATCTTGATAAAGGATTTTCATTGCAAAAGTATAAATTATATTTAAAATTTTATTCAATTAATATTATAATCACAATTAATTATAGATTTTAATAACATAGTTATTTAAGTAAATTAAAAAAGTATATTTATTATGATTATGTTAATGTAATCCATTTTTTATATCTATTTACTCTTTTTAAGTAAGAAAATATTTTTAATGAACTGTAAATAAAAATTTGAAGGAAATAATATTGAAAATTCATTTTTTTCGTATTCACGTATTAACAAATAAAAATATTTATTCTTTTGGTGCGCTAGACGGCCATTTTGACCGGTCACAACATATTATGGATGACCGGCGTCATTAGTAGATGGCTGAATCCGACTGACCACACTAGTGGATGGTTGGAAAACCCGATTGGCCATCCAATTTTGACCGGCCACAGTAAAAAAAATAAATTCATGTATGAAAGCAGATTCGTCTTTTTTTTATAAGATGGAGCATTCTCTTTAATGTGTTTCAATTCCAAAAAATGTCCTCCTCTGTAATGTACAAACATGAAAATTTTCATTTAATTTATCATATATTTCTAGTTAAATTCTATTATTTACTTTTTGAAGTATTCATTTATTAGCAATTAAATAACTGTACTCACCACTTGATCTATTGCAACAGGTCCGGTTCAAATTTAGGAAGGGAAAATAAGATAGAAAGTAATAAAATAAGTTTTTTAATAAAAAAAATTGTGATGAAAGCTTACTTTTAAATTATAATTGTGGTGGAATTAGTATATAGATCAATGATATGATTTTTAATCTCGATATTATGATTTTGATATGTGTATTAACGAGGTTAAAAAAAAATTAGAATTCAACACAAGGTAAACATTATTATATATCTGTATTTTTTACAACATATATAATAGACCTTTACTTTACACTTCTAACCAATAAATCATTTTTCACACAATTGTATAAAAAGGAAAAATAATACTAATAATTTTACCCAAGCAAAGTTTCCAAATAAAAAAGTGTTTTGCCAATCATTTTTCAATAATCACATATAAAGGTCAAGTGGATAGATGTGGTGAATGAATATTTTTGCACTGGGAGCTTCTCTGACCTAAGTAACCCCTATATTATGTGGCCGCGGCAGTGGTGGATAAGGGTCTGTAGGCCCTATTCGCATATTTATTTTTGCTTTCTGGTATTTTTTTCGTTAACTTCAAGGTTTTCTCACGACAAAATATAGAATTTCTTGTCATGAATTTACACTAAAATGTCTATTTTTTTCTCGCTTTGTTTAATTCTCTCAAATAATACTTCCCTTCTATTCCGGGCCTGCCCTGGGCAGGGTGCAAGGGGTGTTTCTGCCCAGGATCCCTAATTAGAAAGGTCTCCAGAAGATTATGAAAAGTTATATATGCAATTATGTTGGTTTGGGGTTCAATAAATATTTACTTCTTAATATACAAGTTGACTTAGGGTTCCATGAACTTGAAATATATAATATGGTTCAGGGCCCTGTAATTCTTAAGGGTTCAAAAATATTTTTTATGTTTGAATTTTCAGCAGTTAATATTTAAAATATAAAATAAACATTAATTAGAGTTAGATGGATTGATAAGTTACTTCTTAATGATATAATAGATTTTAAGATGAAGTCCTAGATTCTACAAAAAAAATTAATTATTTAATACTTTTTTAACTGAAAATCCACTTTTATTAATTATTATATTATTTTGTCCATGATATTTAAATTGTGAGGACTGTGTCTGCTTTTAACTCGCATCCTTCAATGTTATATAAATATATTAATGTTTCCATGGGACTTTCACTGTTGTGTTTGACACGTAAATTGACTTATGTCAAATATTAATTACATTACTATGATATTCAAAATTTTTAATTAGTTCTTTGCTTTTATAATTATCAAATTCAGTGTAACCATATCTACAAAATAAGTTATTTATTTAAACTATAAGA
>CATIWQ010124743.1:0-19466 GCA_949673415.1 Euphorbia schlechtendalii | reverse complement strand
GATAAGTGATTTGCAAGTACACTTATACAACAATCGCTCGAGAATATAGAGAAATCTAGTGATCGAAATAAGGATTCGAATCACTTAAACATTTTCTCGCTAACACTTATGAACGTAGTGAATTCTCTATCTATACACACACTATATCTCTCTCATGCACTCTAATGTTTTCTCTCTGCTTGATTGCACGAAATTGTAAGGTTTGGAGCCCTATTTATAGAGTTTGAAGGGTTACATCTATCCATATGAAGAGTCGTGTCCATTGGCGAAAGATTGCATCACTTCATTATGATTGGTTTAGAAGCTTCAATCTAATCCACAATGGATGGGCACCTTTTTATGATTGGTTGATTTTTGATAGATGTCTATTCGTTGGTAATTGATGGCTGTTGATGGTGGTTGATTGTCCTTATCTAGTAGCTGGTAGGTAAGAAGATTAAACCAGAAAACTATCCTCGTTGCAACCATGATATACAAGTCGCGACCATGAATCTTTGATTGGAAGATTTCTTTTTTGAAGAAGAACAAGTCATGACCGCAAATGATTGTCGCGACTGTGAATTGCATTTTTCTTTAAAATTCTCCTTGTAACTTCACCGATCTTTTACAGCTTCGATCCTAAGCCAAATCTTTAAGTTCCACGCAACTTTTTGCACCTTTTTCACTCTTTTTTCATAGAATTCCACTTTAGATCATTTTACTCCCAAGATTTACCTAGTATCTGCATTTGCATAAAAAATAACTACATACCACGTGAAATCTTTTATATGAAGTATAAAAATGACTTATTTCATAGTGTTTAATGTGTAAAATTAATATGATAATAAGTGTAATTATACACTTATCAACTACCCAAGAAAACGTAATTGTTTTGTAGGTGAGCCTTAGATCCGTTGATGACTCTAGAATGTGGTATTTGGATAACGGATGCTCAAGGCATATGATGGGAGATGAAGACCAGTTCATCTCATTGGAATGTAAAAGAAATGGAAGTGTCAGTTTTCAAGATAACCAAAAAGGCGAGATTGTAGGCTATGGCACTATTGGTGTATCTCCTTCAATTGAGGAGGTTTCTCTAGTTAAAGGACTCAAGTTCAACTTGCTTAGTGTAGCTTAGCTCCACAACAAAGGTATGAAGGTTACATTCAACTCAACAGGTTGCTCGGTTATTGATAGTAAGACTGGTTCTACTATACTCTTTGCTACTATAATAAATAATGTTTATATGATTAATTTATCCCCTGACTCCACTAATGTGTGTCTCGTATCTAGGGAGGATGATTCTTAGCTTTGGCACAAATGGAAATATGAACATTCTGTCCAAACTGGCCAAAAAGTAATTAGTTGTGGTGTTACCCAGCATCAACTTTGAAAAGGATAAACTATTTTCAGCTTTCCAACAAGGTAAGAAAGTTAAGAAATCTTTTAAGTCAATTAATCTTGTAGTTACTAAGTGACCATTAGAGCTACTCCACCTTGATCTTTTCGATCCACTTCAGCCTATGAGCATGGCTGGTAAAAGGTTTTCATTGGTGGTTGTGGATGACTTTATTAGATTCACTTGGGTAGTCTTGCTGAGTAGCAAAGACGAAACATATGAATCTTTTGTCAAGCTTAGTAATCGGATAATGAACGAAATTAACTGGAAATAAAATCATTAGAATTCGAAGTGATCATGGACGTGAATTCAAGAACTTCCATTTCGAAGAATTCTGTTCATCGTATGGTATTGACCACAACTTCTCTTCTCCTTATACTCCTCAACAAAATGGGGTTGTAGAAAGGAAGAATAGAACCATAGTTGAAATGGATCAATCCATGATGAGTGATAACAATCTACCAAAATACTTTTGTGGAGAAGCTGTTAACACAGCCTGTTTTATCTTGAATCGGGTTTTCATTCGCTCAATTCTTGAGAAGACACCCTATGAGCTTTGGCAAGGGCGCACGCCTAAGATTGGTCATCTCAAATCATTTGGTTGTAGGTGCTTTATTTTTAAAACCAAAGAGTAACTGGGAAATTTTGATCCTAAGTCTGATGAAGGTATCTTTTTGGGATACTCAACAATAGTAAGGCATATAGAATATATGTCAAAAGAACTAGCCTGTTAGAGGAGTCTATGCATGTGAATTTCGATGAAACTAACAATGCAGATAGATGTCTATCTAATAAAGATGAAGGAGTAATCCAGGAAGATAATCAACTCTGTATGCCACTCTCAGTGATATCCAACTCAGCACAAGAGCCCCCAGTTGAGGAAGTCAAAGATGATGAAGATCTTTCTATCAATTTCAACGATGGTAAAGATCAACCTCCTCCTCAGCAACCCGTTGTTGTTCCTCCAGTAGCTAATCCAAGTCTATCAAGGGTGATAAGAACTCATTGCCACCATCCGCTTGAAGGCATTGATGATGAGGTTTAAAATTCGGTGATGACGCATGGATAGCTCAGTAGGATGATAAGTCCTCCAGCCTTCATTTAATTGATCGAACCAAAGAAGTTTGAAGATGCAAGAGGTGATGATTATTGAATAATAACTATGCAAGAGGAGTTGGATCAGTTCAAGTGCAATGATGTTTGGGATCTAGTTCTGAAGTCGAAAGGGAAGTTAATCATTGGAAACAAATGGGTATACAAGAATAAGCTTGATGAAGATGGCTCTATAATCAGGACCAAAGCTAGGCTTGTTGCTCAAGGCTACAATCAGCAGGAAGGCATAGATTATGATGAGACATATGCTCTAGTAACCTATCTAGAAGCCATTCGAATCTTGTGTGCTTTCGCATCCTATATGAACTTCATATTGTTTCAAATGGATGTTAATTTTGAATGGATTTATCCAAGAAGAAGTCTATGTTCGCCAGCCTCCAAGCTTTGAAGACTTGAAGAATTTTGAGCGTGCCTTCAAACTGAAGAAGGCTCTATGTGGATTGAAGTAGGCTCCAAAAGCTTGGTATGAGAAGCTGAATAATTTCTTGATCAACGAAGGCTATGAAAGAGGGAAAATAGATACAACTCTGTTTATCAGGCAAAGGAAAGAAGATGTGTTGCTAATCCAAATTTATGTTGATGATATCATTTATGGAGTAACTGATGAGAAGCTGTCCAAGGAGTTCGGCAAGCAAATGAAGAGCGAGTTTGAAATGTCCATGATGGGAGAGCTCAACTTTTTCCTTGGTCTTCAAATCAAGTAAAGTGAAAATGGAATCTTCATTAGCCAAGCAAAATGTGAAAGAAGTCCTAAAGAAGTTTGACATGGAACATTCGACGCCAATGTCCACTCCCATTGCCACTGATACTATCCTGAGTAAACACAAAGATGGAAATCCTGTAAACTAGAAAATTCTATCAAGGGATTATTGGTTCTCTTCTTTATCTCATATCTAGTATGCTTGACATTTAGTATGCTATGTGGTACTGTGCTCGTTATCAAGATGACCTAAGAGAATCTCATCTAGCAACTATGAAGAGAATTCTTTTGTACTTGTGAAGCTCAGTTGTAGCATGTCTGTGGTATCCCAATAGCTCAGATTTCACTCCTAGAGGATTCACATATGCTGATTATGGTAGAGATAAGCTTGACTGGAAGAGAACAATAAGAGGATGTCATTTCCTTGGAGAGTGTTTTGTCTCATAGCATAGTAAGAAGCAAACTTCTGTTGCGTTGAGTACAACTGAAGTTGAGTACATGGTGGTAGGAAGTTGCGTAGCACAACTGCTATGGATTAAGATGCAACTAGAAGATTATGGTATAAAATCCAATAGTCTCGAAATTATGTATGATAATAAGAGCGCAATTAACTTATCTAAGAATCCAGTTCAACATGAGGGGAAGAAGCATGTCAACATTAAGCATCACTTCATTAGAGATCATGTGTTAAGAGGAGATGTCAAGATGGAATATGTTCCTTTTGAGGAACATCATGTAGATATCTTCACCAAACCATTGCCAAATGAGCAATTCAATGTTCTAAGGAAGCTTATTTGAATGGTGAATCCACGGTGAACATGAAGAATTAAAATCGCTGAAAAATGGCTAAGTGTTGGAAATCAAATTCAGTTACAAAAAGGTAACACATATTTAACACCGTCAGTATTTCAACTTAACGCTATGAAAATCAGTTTCGTAGTTAAACTCTAAATCTACATTTTCAAAAAGATGTGTTTTTGAAGTGGAACCATCCTTAGTAAAACTCAGCGTTTCATTAAGTCAGTTTATCAAGTGTTAATCTCAGCGTTACTTTTCATCTTTCTTTGTGTGAGTGCCTTCTTCCCCTATTTAAATCATCTATAAAAGCTAATGAGTTGAAGAGAGAAGGTTACTTGCTTTCTACGAATTTGAACCATCAAGCATTCGAACACTAATTTCTCTCTTCTTCAAATCCCTCAAAACCCTTTCTCAAATGGCAATTACCATAACCACCTTTAGGCTCAAAAACACCACTTCTATGAAGATCGTTATCAATACTGAAGGGAAAACTGAGCATTAACCCTAGAAGAAGGAACTCTCTTCACTAAAGTGGCTTGGGAGGATAACTTGGATGTTAGCCCTGTATTTGAAGTGGATTATGAAGAACTGCTAAGGAATAAGATCTTGCACAAGATTATCAAGAAGTAGCATCTCAACTCCTTCTTGAAGATGGAAGGACCTACCATTATTGGAGTCATTTGTGCTTTCTACTCCAACCTCTACACCATCCAGGGGTTCAACAATGTGCTAATAATGGAATTTGGGGGAAAATCTACCCTTATCTGCTCTAGAATGATTAGGACATCCTCAACATGCCCCACTCAAGGATTCAGCTCCGCTAAATTAGAGATGAGGAGTCAGTGCTAGTTCTAGAAGAGTGGGAGCTTCCATCGAACTACATCTCTAGAGAGATCGCTGCCAGTAGGATGGGCTGGAGTGCTAGAGCTTTCCACGAGCTGGTGGTCAAGCTGCTATTACCCAAGACCAGCTTAGTGACTAGTTACACCTACTTTGAATAGTGTGTGGTCTACCATATGGTAGAGGGTAAGAAGTTAAATTGGCCAGTGGTGATTCTTCACCACTTCACCAAACTTACTATCGTCTATCACTATGGTTACCTCATTACTAAGATAATGAGGGCAGTGAAAGTAGATCTAGCTGAGTTCTTGGGGGAGTCCGGTGATTCTATATTTCTGGTGAAGAAGAGATATGACCTCACTCATTTCACCAAGCTCACTCACGACCACGTGTATGCTAGGTACAATAAGGCACAACAGAAGCGCAAATAAAAAAGTTGTACAAATAGTAGTACAGGTGGACATCCGCAAGGAGGAAGAAGATGGGTTCATGGTAGATTATGAAGACAACGAGGATTCTGATAAGATGCCCATTTCCAGCATCTTGGAGCATGTCACCACAATCGCCTCCTCTCCTAAGTAGAAGGCTCCTTCCTCAAAGGCCAAGGGGAAGAGCCCTACAAAATCCAAAGCTGATGAAGTGCCTGCTCAGCCCAAGAAAAGAAGGATGAGAGCCAAGACTCACACACAACAAGAAGCAGAGGCTAAGTTTCTTGCTAAGCAGATGGTTGAAGAAGATGATGATAAAGAAGAAGCCGAGGATAACCTATGCCAAAGAAAGTGCAAACTGTTGATTTCAAAAGATACTGAGGGCCAAGGTGAGGCCAAAAAGTTGAAATAAGATGACACAGCTAGTCCTGGTAAAGCCGTTGTGGTCCAAAAAATTCTCACGAAAGCTAAAGGGACTCAGCGCAAGCGCTCTGCCACCAGTAGGCCCTTACGACAACATGTGCAAGTGGTGAGAAGTGAGGAGTATGTTGGAGAAACCCTTACCTTAATTCTAGAAGAATTCGATATTTAGGAACCCAACATCCCCACTCCTTCTTTTACTCATGTTCAGAAACCTACTTCTCAACATGGGTAACCTCATGTTGACCCATCCTTGGGTCAGACAACTATCCTAGAGGTTCTTCCAAATCCCCATCCTTCTAATCCTTTTGTAAATCCTACTACTCCTTCTAATGTAAATTCCTCTAATCCCTCAATTTCTGCCCATGTGGAAACTGAGTCAAACATAAACCCTTCTTCAAACACTGTAAATTCTCCAATTCACATTCTTCTTCTCCAGTACATAATCAATCTATACCTGTAGAAATTCCTTCTTCTTCTACCCCTTCACCTTCTACTTCACCTATACCTAAAATACAAACATCCTCTCCTACACCTCAAATAATCCCAAACACATGTATAGATATAATCCCTTCTCTTATTAATCCCAAATCTATCCCTTCTTCTTCAACTATAAATGTCTTTAAACTAACCATTTCTTCAAACCAAACCTCTACCCCCTTAACCCCTCTGGTTAGGGAAGAACCTAATGCTGAGAACTACAATCAACAAGGAAAAGCAAGTAGGCAGGATGCTGAGGTAAATTTTACAGCTCAGGAAGCACCTGAACCTAGTAGAGAGCCAATCCGCAAGGATTTGGCTAATTGATCTTTCTTGGAAAGACTCAGAGAGTTAGATAGGAAGAAACTCCCTACACTTAAGACCAATGATGAGCTAGATGGAGCAGTGAGCTAAGTGCTACTAGCTCACGAATTGATGGACTTGTTTACAAAGACCAAGGCCAGATTGCCTGAATTCGAACAACATACGAGTATGCCCAATGAATCTCTCTACTTCGAGGAGTTTGAGAAGATTCAGAGATCCTTGTTTGTTATTCTAAATCACTTGGCAAAAGAGAGTGCCAAGAACCTTATAGATAAGATGGCATTGATCTTGAAAGGGTTGATTGAAACTACAGCCCAACTTGGGGCGGCTATCACATCTATTCCTTCATCTACTGTTACAGCTAATGTTATGGAAGGAAAGATTATGGGAAGTATGGATGCTGCTACTGAGCATCTAAGTCAGTTGATTTCTAACATGGGACTTCAAGTGACATAGATTCATGAACTCGAACAGGAGCACGCCAAAATAAAAACATCGACCGATCACAAGATCGTTGATATCCCAAAAGAGGTGGAGACAACGAAGGATATTGGGCATTACATATAAGTTGTTAGAGACTCGATTGCAGTTCTTGCATCAGCATGACAACAAGCAAGATACTATGATGACACTGCTAAAGGAAATTTCTAAGAAGCTGGACTAAGCACCATTATCATGTTTGGACTTAGTATCCTCTAAGTTCGAAGCCATCAGTCACGAGATCAAAGATCATTCTACAACAAAGTGAATTGATTCTCAAAAGTTTTAAGTTAGAGCCATGGGAGATCTAATGCCAACTATGCCTCCTCCAAGTCCTCCTATATTTGAGTTGCGCTTCCCATAGACAAACATGAAAGTGCATATCAAACTCAATGTTTTCAAGAGCAAGCTGGAGGTACTTCAAGAGAATGTGGATTATCAAATTACAATTGGTAAACTCGACTCTAAGGATATTGACTACAGTGAAAGTTATTTGAACAAATTATACCCTAAAGTTATTAATATGGAAGCTAAATTGAAGGTGGCACTGTCAACAACGAACTTCTGTGCCTTGTTGTAGTGTTCCCAACAGTTCGCTTGCTATGGATTTGACTAAATCACTCATCTCACCCATTTTCATCATCTCTTGCTATTGAAGTTAAATGATCAGGAGTTTTTCACCTCTAAAGGTAAGAAGAAGCTCGAAGAAGAAATTTCTCTGTAACTCATTGACCATCAAAAAGATTTCCAGGCTACCCTCAACTCCTTTAATGTCTACTTGGAGCAATTAGTTTTAAGCCAGATAGCAATGGAGGAGAAAGTAGCTAAAGAAGTTGTGAAGATAGTGTATTCTGAGAAAGGATCTCTTCCTAAAAATTCTCAATGACCTCATTCTCAAGACAAGGACAAAGAAAAAGACAAGGCTGATTCTTCATCTTCAAAACAACAGCAGTAGCAACCATCAAAGAAATAGCTAGCCTAGTATGCCTAAGATAGTCCAGAAAACTTATAATAAGACTTAATGTAAACTTAGTTTAGGACATATTTTATGTACTTACTAAGTCATTTTTTATATCAATAAAAATTACAAGTTTTGCTCCTCAAAGTTAATATCTTCTTAACTTCAATAATATATATTCTATTTATTATACTCTACGATATTGACAATGTTATGTAAGAACTCATACATGAGACCAACCTCAATGAAAAGCTGAAGTAAGCAAATTGAAGAAAAATTCTCTAAGTACCGCTTTAGGATGACTCACTCAGTATGGGGGAGTTCAAGTTGATTAAGGAAAGTCACTTAGCATAGGGAGTCTTACATCACTTTCTAGGTATCTTTGATATTCTTAAATTACATTATTCAATTAAAATTCTTCATCTACCTTGGTTGTTATCTGTCCAAAACGGGGGAGATTGTAGAACCCAAGTTAACAGTACTTCATAATACTTAAATGTTTTGGAAATATCAATCAGTATATGATAATGAATTTAATTGAATATCAAGTAGACTCTTAATTAATGAAGTTGACTTGAGTTTGTTTTAGGAAAAATAACTCAATTTTGTTGAGTCATTAATTAAGTTATAACTTAGAGTAGGAAAAATTGTGTTATGCTGAGTACTACGTAGTTTAAGCAAATATCACTCAGCATATGCTGAGTTTGGTTTTTATTAATTAAAAACCATTTTTTAGATACTTTGAGATATACATGACACATGTGCATTTAACAGATTCTGTGAGAGACAGAATATTCTTTAGATGCTTTCCAAGTGGAAAAGCATTGAAATTAAAGAAGATTCAAGTGGCCCTCACGAGACAAAAGGTATCAGCACGGAATATTAGGATTCCTTCGCTACAATCCAAGGTTAAAGGAATTTCTTTGACATGCACCGTTTCTCAGTGTCTGTGTGTATCTCTGCATACGTTAGCAATTGCAACCAACCTAAAGATTCACGTTGCAATATCGCACACCTCTCTCAATCTATATTTTCTTGAAGATAAAATGATATTTTATTAATGGAATTTTATCATGCCTCAACATTCAAATTCTATTTCTAAACGTCCTGGAATCTATCTCCAACGGGAAGATTCGAAAGATATGAAGAGAAGAGAAATTGAACATCAGCGAGCCCTAAAAATTTGTAATAGCTACTTCGCAAAACCGTTAAGTATAAATACAAGACTAAAGCAGACATTCAAACTTGGTGAATCACCTTGAATTTCTTAAGAGCTAAATTGCTACACAAATTCTTCTAGCTTCCAAGAAATTCCTTTTTCATTCAATCAGCAAACATGATAAGTGTATAATTACACTTAATATCATTATAACTTTACACACTAAACACTATGTTTTAAGTCATTTTTATACTTCATATAAAAGATTTCCCGTGGTTTGTAATTGTTTTTTATGCAAATGCAGATACTAGGTAAATCTTGGGAGTAAAATGATCTAAAGTGGAATTGTATGAAAAAAGAGTGAAAAAGGTGCAAAAAGATTCTTGGAACTCAAAGATTTGGCTTAGGATCGAAGCTGTCAAAGATCGGTGAAGTTGGAAGGAGAATTCTGAAGAAAAACTCAATTCACAATCGTGACAATCATTCGGGGTCGTGACTTGTACACTTCAGAAATAGAAGTTTGCCAATCAAAGATTCATGGTCGTGACTTGGACGGTTTTCTGGTTTTATCTTATTAACTAGCAACCACCAGACAAGCATGATCAACCGCCATCAACTACCAACGATAAGACACCTATTAGAAGTCAACCAATTATGAAAAGGTGCCTATCCATTGTGGATTATATCAAAGCTTCTCAACCAATCACAATGTAGAGATGCAATTATGTGTGGATGAGATGGAGCGATGGGCCGAGAGCGCGCGAGATGAGAGGCGCGGTCCAACGAGGCGTTTGGAAAAATGGGTGCGCCGGAACTTGGGACCCGGGAAAATGGTTTTGAAGAGAGGGTGAAAACGTTATTTAGATCAGTTTAAACCCGAATCCACTGTCTCTTAGTGTGGAGTCACCACTTGGATTAGCTCTTTCCAGGAATTAGAGTCCCATGAGGCTTAACGTCTGGGGGATGGCCCACCAAGACATAGAGATTCGGGTCCGTGACAAGTTGCTTATTTCTTATTGGATCACATTAAATTACATCTACAGAAAACTATATTTCTTTAGTTATGCATATTTGCACTTAAGTCGTTTTGCGGTTGAAATGCATGTTTTATCACGCATACGAAAAGCGATAAATCCATACATCAAGCATTAAGTAAATGCGAGAAGTAAATGCGAAAAAGTAAAGATTAAAGGTTACATAACCTCGGGGGATGCAACCACCCACCTAATCTATGAATTACAATTATTGTAAAAGTATATACAATACCCGAAGGAAAATAAATCCTAGGAATACATCTAACCTGCATCCACAAAGGTTAGCACGAGGTATAACACATATGTTCGATTTAATTTTAGCGAGGCCCGTGTGGCCTAATTAAAACATCGATGGTTTGAAGTTATTAATTTCAATAAAAATGGTTCATTTTTATTTCCACGTATGTTGGTAATTTTATTAGTGAAAATGCCGCATGTGAATTTTGTCAAGTCGGATATCCGAGAACGGGGTTCTCTTCATGAGGGTAACCTAAATCAACATTTAGAAATGTAAATCTAGGCTGAACATGCATAACATAGCCATGGTTTGGGTTAACAACGATAGCGACGTCATTCATATCGTTACCAACTTCCCTGTGAAGGGCGATAACGATAAGAATGGTTCGAAGCACTTTCGTTGCTACTCCAAAATTTTAATCAACATATTAATACATTAATAAATCTTAAATAATAATAAATCAGAGTTTTTTTACCCCAAATGATGCATTTCCAAGCTCAGAAGAATCTTAAAGGGTCGTTCCGGGCTTTAAACGATTCAAAATAGAGCAAACCTAAGGAAAACTTGTTTCTGCCAAAGGCAACATTGGTACCAATGTTGGACTATTAGTAACAATGTTGGTACTGATGTTGGAATTTTGGTACCAATTTTGGTAAGGTTGGTACCGACCTCGACATTCTAGACCTGCAGAAAACACATGAAAAATAGCAGAAATAGCACAACAAAAATCTGAAACTTCAAACGATCATAACTTTTTCTATATTTAACCGTTTTGGATGATCTTTATCATTATAGAAAGTTCAAGATGTGCAGAATATTTTAGTTTAAAGAAAATACTCAAAACAATTTGAAATCATACTGTAAATTCTGGAAAACAGATTGATGCGTGAAAATGGAGAAAAACCGAAAACAAAACGATACTTCAAAAGGAAAAACATATAAATGTAACCATGAACTCTAGGAACTCAGGGGCTTACCCCATAGTCATGAATCCACATTGTTTCAAGTCCATGAAGTCCTCTAGGAAGCTCTCCTAGTTTCCTTTTGGTTGATTTTGGTTGTTGGTTGATGATTTACCGAAAATCTTTCGAAGGGATTCATTCCTTGCCAAAGTAGACATTTTAGAAGGTGTAGTAACCTTCAAGTGAGTGATAAAAATGTTTTAGACTCTCCATTCAAGTCTAAACTTCAAGTATTTGATTTAACAAACCCGAAATTCCAAGTTTTGGGGGGTGAAAGTTGGTGTTTAGATGAAGAACACTCAAGTACAATTTGAATTCTCTCTTTTCTTTTACTTGTTCTTGACATGAGTTTCTTCCACTCATACCTCCTTTCAATTTCGTGCCCTATTCCCTTTCTTTGCTGCCAAAATCCAGCCCTTATGGGCACCCTACAATCCAAAGTCAAAAAGCCTTTTTGGCATTTTCTTCCCATTTTCCTCCATTAGTGTCCCATCCATTATCATGGAGGGACCTTCCTGCTACTTCAATAGTGTGACAGTGATTGGAAGTGAATTATTGAAAATTTATTCAATAATTCTGGAATTTTGCAATCATTCTGCTGATGCTATCATTACGACATCGATACCGATGTCACTAGAATTTGGCGACATCGGTACCGATGTCACCAACATCGGTACTGATTTCATAACATCGATACTAATATCATGATATCGGTACTATTGTTTAACATCAGTAGCGATGTTATGGCATTGGTACCGATATTAGTTACATCGATGATCATTATTTTTTGTCTGACTTTGGTTCAAATCGGGCTTGGTTACTGACGGGGTGACAATATCGGTGCCAATGTGGTAATGCCGATACCGATCTAAAATAAAAAAGCATCTAAGGTTTGTAAAGAAATGAGGAGTGCTTCTACCAAGGACCTCTGAGACCCTGTCAAAGTGGAAGACTAGCAAAGTAAAATATATTACAGCTTCATCATCGAACTCGCAAGTGGGGACTAAAAATCCCATGCTTACAAGCTGCCCCTCGTGGGATCACTGCTAATGTGAGATTAGTATGTCCCACGACTGAAAGAGCAGCAGGGTTTAGAGATAATACCAGCCCAGTCGCAGTTTGCACTCTTTGGGGTGATGATTGAAAGCTTTCATCTCTGTACGGCATCTTTCGGGGATTAGTCTCTCGATGCCCCTTGTGAATTACCCGATTGGCAATGATTTCCCCTTAAAGGTTGACTTCAGCTGGTTAATACTACTAGAACTGTTGGGGAGAGAACATTGATCATGTGTCTACGTTCTTTTGGTTGAGGACCCATGTGTGCAGGTTGTGATAAGCCTATTGACTATGTGGATCGTAGGAAGTCTGCTGACCGTAAAAAAGGCCGGAATAAGATGTGAACAATAGAAAGTTCATTTGACTGTAGAAAGTTAGAAAAGTTGTGAACTTGGAAAGTTCACTGATTGCAAAAAGTCAAAAGGTCACGAACTGTAGAAAGTTCGGTGACTGTAAAAAAGTCAGAAGATTTTGAACTGTAGAAAGTTTGGTGACTGTAAAAAGTTGAAAGATTTTGAACTGTAGAAAGTTCGGTGACTGTAAAAAGTTAGAAGATTACGAACTGTAGAATGTTCGCTGGCTGTAGAAAGCCATAAGGAAAGAGGACTGTAGAAAGTCAGTTAACTATGAAAAGTCTGAATGGATTGTAGAAAAGTCCCAGAGGGAATGCTGATTGTAGAAAGTCTATGGTGGATGCCCCTTGTGAGTTGATCGTGAGTCGTCTATGACCCTCAGAACTGTTGGGGAAAGGATGAAAGCCGTGTGCTCCTTGCCTTTGATGATACGTTGACTGTAGCAAATCTTCGTCGAAATCTGCTATGGGATGGTTGACCGTTGTGGTCTGAATTGTATGCCCCTTGTGAGTTGACCTCTGGGTTGACTATTACCCTTGGAACTGCTGGGGAAAGGATGAAAGCCGGGCGCTCCATGCCTTTTGATAATATGTTGACTACTGTGAGTCTGACATAGATGTCCCTTGTGGGTTGAAGGGGTACCTACAAGAATGAGGAATTTTATTAGTAGATACTAGTGAGATATGTTTTAATTCTTTTATTGAGATTGCCGAGAGTAAAAGTTTTTGCCCCTTCAATCAAGAATTAAAACATGAGGGTTCATGATAAACGTGGAAATTTGAGTTTGAGATTTCGGGGATTTCTCGATGACCGCTCCATTGATTTGGGAGGCTTTTGTGATGTTGTAATGCTGCTTGAAGGAGGCTTGTTTAACAATAGTTTTCCCCTTGTTTTCGACTTTCCTCCCATCGCTATTAGTAAGGAAAGGTTTGAAAGGATGATGGAATATAGAAAGTCCATTGACTATAATAAGTTAGGAAAATGTGGACAGTTATAGGTCTGTTAACTGTAATAAGTCAAGAAAATGTGGACCGTAAGAGGTCTGTTGACTATAATAAGTCAAGAGAATGAGGATAGTAATAGGTCCGTTGACTGTAATAAATCAGGAAAATGTGGACTATAATATGTCTGTTGACTAAAATAAGTCAGGAAAATATGGATCGTAAGAGGTCCGTTGACTATAATAAGTCAGGAAAATGTGAATCGTAAGAGGTCTGGTGACTGTGATAAGTCAGGAAAATGTGTACAGTAATAGGTCTGTTGACTGTGATAAGTCAGGAAAATGTGGACCGTAGTAGGTCCGTTGATTGTGATAAGCCAGGAAAATGTGGACCGTAATAGGTTTGTTGACTGTAATAAGTCAAAAAGGTGCGGACCATAATAGGTCCATTGACTGTAATAAGTTAGAAAGATGTGGACCGTAATAGGTCAATGACTATAATAAGTCAGAAAGATGTGAACCGTAATAGGTCCATGAAAAAATGCGGACTGTAATAAGTCCAGGAAAGATGTGGACTGTAATAGGTCTATGAAAGATGCGAACCGTAATAGGTCCAGGAAAGATGTGGATTGTAATAAGTCTAGGAAAGATGGGGACCGTAATAGGTTTATGAAAAATGTGGACCATAATAGGTCCATTGAAAGATGCAACCCTTAATAGGTCCATGAAAGATGCAGACCGTAATAGGTCCATGAAAGATGTAGACTGTAATAAGTCCATGAAAGATGGGGACCGTAATAGGTTCAGGAAAGATGTGGACCGTAATAGGTCCAAGAAAGATATGGACCGTAATAGGTCCATGAAAGATGCAGACCATAATAGGTCCATGAAAGATGCGGACCGTAATAGGTCCATTGAATATGCAGACCGTAATGGGTCCATTGAAAATGTAGACCATAATAGGTCCATTGAAAGATGAGGACCGTAATAGGTCCAGGTTGGTTGATAGATCTTGGAATTTAGGGATTTTCCCCTAGCCATGTTGCGAGGATTGTTGGATTTTCGTACAAAACAAGATTTACATGTGCAAATATGATATGTAAATAGTAAAAATGCATGAATGCAACCTTTCTTTGACATTGCATAAGGTTGTCCAGCTGATGCCCCATATTGAAAAGGTTACCTCGAGTTATGGATAAAGGCCTCCTTTAGAATGATGAGGGTCATGGGTTCGAGTCAAAGTTCAACTTTATGGTTGGATCAGAGTTAGGTTCGAGGCCTGAATCTAGTTTTGAGTAGATTTAGATGAGTCAAACATTTCTTGACAATCGCATCTTTCCCCATACGGTATAATAAGTGTGACATTGATCTCGATTTGGGTCATTGACATAAACCCCAAAGTTGATTGTGAAAACTGATATTGTTTATCGAGCTTTAAAGCATTTTAGGTTACTTCTTATCATGATGACCCATGTTACGAAGGAAACTAGATGATACTAGTCCTTGGTTTTATGATGGATGATGTCTATTCCTAGATGAAAATGATGAATTTCATATTTCTTTGGTTCTAATAGAAAGCCGTTATGGGTTTTCAATCTATCAAACCTTGCCTGGATTATCCTTTCAGATTTTCAAGTATACAAGTATGATGTTTACCTACCTGCGATTTTGAATTGTGGACATGAATGCATTCATTGTAATGCACAACATATGATTTAGTGCAAATGTTAATTTCATTGATGAACTTAAATTGGGTACCACCATTGGTAAACACTTAGGACTGTAACCTCTATTGCTAACTATCCCGTGAGGGTTTTATAGCTAGCACCTCACTAATGCTCTAATTTTTAGCAGAACCTTGCTATTTTCAGTTCAATGAGCTATTTTTCTCAATACATATCAATTAAGAATGTTGAAGAGACGTTATTATGCTTGGCCTTGCTGTTGTGAGCTTCATCTTTTGTAACAGCTTTTGCTTTCTTGTGATGGAGATGCTTCTGGAACTTTTTCCCAGCTTTGAATTTTATCCCAGCTTTTAATTATAAGCTTTTTAAGGACTAATAATTCTTTTCACTTTGTGATGACCCCTTCTTTAAATAGGATCTTTGTGTGGAAACTCCTTCTTTGTTTATAAGCTTTGAGATGACAAGGCTTATTTTAGAAGATGTGATTGCCGTTGTGGAGGATGGTGAATGTTACCACCAGCTTTGTTGTTTTTATTCTCTCATTTTCTCTCATAGAGGTCCAAGTCGCATGAATGGTTACCCTTGAAGTTTTTCTCAGTGTTACCCAAGTTAATCTCATGCAATGATGCAACATGTACACTAAAAACAACATGTGTATGTGAAAATGAATGCATAGAGTTCTCAAGCAAAACTCAAGCAAAATAAACATGATAAATTGATTGTCTTATTAACCGGAGAGGCCAATTCTTTATTTTATATATTTATTTTACATGCAAAATGTGAGCTAAAAAGAGAAATCCCTCGTAGAACGATGGTCTCCTTTGGGAATTGGGAATGACCTTATTGGGATATGATGATTGGACACCTTTGTATTCCAGAAGGAGGGTCTTTGTTCGGATGAAAGAATTGATGTTGTTTGGATTGACTCCTCCAAATCTATCTCAAGAGCTAGATCTGACTGAACCCTGACTTAATTAGAGGTATTTGGAACTTTTGACCCAAACCCAAGTGGTTAAACAAGATAGACGATCCATTACTGGTGAGATTCTTAATCCTTCTCATCGAAACCTAGAAGAAATTTATTTCATGCATGTGATGTATGGTATTGTTAGGTTAGATAAATAACCTTAAATATGTATAAGGTGTATGTAAGGCAAGGCAATGGCTGCAAAACAAGGGGTTAGTGTTTATGTTAAACAAAAAAAGTAAAGACTGTGTGTGCAGTGTTCAAAAGAACAAATAGAGTCAGTAATCGAAATAATGTAAAATAATGAATCCTGAGGAATACCCATGGAACACATGTATGCATGTGATGCATGAAATGGTCATGTACGCCATATGCACAGACAAGAGGTTATGATGTCGGAGGGACATCAAAGTGAATGATGAGATTATTGTTCTTTTTATTGTACAAGGAATGAGAGTTTTTGACAAGATCATGTACGCCATATGTATAGACTGGATGGTATGACATCGGGCAGATATTGAAATGGATTTGGAGTTGAGATAAAATGAGATTGTTGGTCCATAAACCGGCTAATAACAACAGCAGAGGGGGGTGAATGTGTATACTAGGTTACTTTTCGTAGTTTTTTGTTTTAATGATAACTTAGTATGGTTTTTATATTTGTGCTAAGTATGTGTGATGAGTGCAATATTAAAACGTATAAACTGTTCAGCTCAGCTGGCACAGTTTATCTTCAGCTTTGTGCTGAGTACTGTTACTCAGAACGAACTCGATATCAAGCAAATAAAATAGTATGAGATATGAATGAGCAAGAAGCTGATTAAACTAATCGCTTAAAGTTAGAATGAGTACACCTAAAATTTTATCCTAGTTCGGCCCCTAGCCTACCTCTAGTCCTCGGATCCTTCTCCGAGCTTTTTATCCACTAGTGATTCGTTCCTTCAATAGGTGGAGCACCCTTTACAGCGGGTAGACACAATTACAGAAAGTCCCTCCTTTCTAACTACCACTTCCTCAGTTTGGGTACCTGTGAGCGGACGACACGGATAAGTGGGCCGAGAGCGCGTGGTTTCATAGGCGCGGTCCACCGGGGTGTTTAAAAAAAGATGCATCGGGTCAAGGACCCGGAGAAAAAGGTTGAAAGAGAAAAGTGAAAAAGTTTTAGATCATTTAGAACCCGAATCCGCCATCTCTTAGTGTGGAGTCGCCACCTGGATTAGCTCTTTCCAGGAATTAGAGTCTTGTAAGGCTTAACGTCCAGGGGACGGCCCACCAAGACACAAAGATTCGGGTCCAGGATAAGTTGCTTATTTCTTAAGTGATCACATTAAATTACATCTACAGAAAACCTTGTTCTTTTAATTGTGCATATTCACGCTTAGGTTATTTTCCGAGTTTACATGCATGATTCACGCATTGAAAAAGAAGTAAATAAACCATCCACAAAGCGGAAAAATAAACCATCCACAAAACATTAAGTAAATGTAGAAAATAAAATTACAAGACTTTCAAAAATCAGGGGATGCAACCGCCCGCTACCCTATTAATTACATTTCCCATAAAATATGTGCAATAACTGAAGGAAAAATAAAATCCTAAACATACATCTAACCGGCATCCACAAAGGTTAGCACATGGGATATCACGTATGCTCGATTTGATTTTAGTGAGGCCCGTGTGGCCTAATTGAAATATCGGCGGTTTAAAGTTGTTATTTTAAATAAAAATGGTTCATTTTTATTTACACTTATGTTGATCAATTTTATTAGTGAAAATGACCGCATGGCATAAAGTGAGGTCTGTTATCCGGGAATATATTTTATTCCCTTCGTGGGGGTATTCTAACGTAAAAAGAATAAAAAGAAATAAAGATGAGGGAGAATTATTACAACAATTACAATAAGGAATAAAAATATCCCTAGGTCCAAAAATAAAAAAATAAGAAAGAGATGAAGCAGATGAAAACACAGAATTCGCTGTTCTAGGAACTCAGAGGCTTACCCTTGCGGTATGAATCCACTTCGGCATATCTGTTAGGCCTTTGGAAGTCCTCCTCGTCCTTTAGTTTAGGTGAAATTGTTGATGTAAAAGTCCGAAGAATCTTCGTTTAATTCTTGGAATTTTAGTGTAATTTAATTGGAACATAAAGTGTTTATTTATCCAAAAGATAATTAGACTCAGGTTCTAAATTTGTTTTAGACCAGAGAATATCTGAGGATTTTACAAGAAAAGATGAAGAAAATTGATTAAAAGATGAAGAGATTTGGGATCCAAAGTGTTTTGGATCCGAGAAAAAATTAGAAGAAAGTAACAAATATTGTTTGTATTTTTTTTATCTGAAAGAAAGGATTTTTTTTGAATTTTCGAGCCCCCGATTATCGAAAATGACCCGACTATTTATAGAAAAAAGTCTCGAAAAATCCAAAATAGGAAGAAGGTCTGGCGAGGCCTCGCTGGGCTCTTAGAAAGGCCTCACTAGGAACCTTGGCGAGGCCTCACCAACCTGGCAAGAAAGCCTCGCCAGGAGGCCTGGCGAACTCGCTAGACAGTCTAGCGAGTTCGCTAGACTACCTGGCGAGGCTCGCCAAGGTCTAGCGAGGTTGGCTAGCCCTCTGGCGAGCCGTGCCTCGCCAACTATAGGCGAGGCAGGCTCCAGATCCGGCTTCCGGTTGCATTTTCAAATTTTATTATGTATTTTTATATTTTTTTAATTACTTTTTTTAATCTATTATTTTTTTGTATTTTTTTTCATTTTTTATTTAGTTAATTAATTTCTGAATAAAATTAAATAATTTTATCTAAAACACCCTTATAAATTAGAGACGAGGAGGATTCTCATTCGGATACATCAGATTACTCGAAAATTGTGTGATTCAAGGATAAAATCCTGAAAAAGCCATCATCATCAAATGCGCGAGCTGGTATAAAATCCGGTGCTCACAGCTGTGAGCGGACGACACGGAGCGGTGGGCCGAGAGCGCGCGAAAATCATAGGCGCGGTCCACCGGGGTGTTTGAAAACAGATGAAGGTAAGCACCGGGTCTGGGACCCGGAAAAAGGTTTGAAAGAGAAAAAAAAGGCGAAAACGTTTAAGATCGGTCCGAACCCGAATCCGCCGTCTCTCAGTGTGGAGTCGCCACCTGGATTAGCTCT
>CATIWQ010124737.1:0-73646 GCA_949673415.1 Euphorbia schlechtendalii | reverse complement strand
TCGTAGTGAAAATCTATTAATTTAGAGTCTCTAATCTATCACATCTATATTTACTCAACTTTTCATTCTAATCTTCCTATCCATAAAAATCTCTAATCTATTTTTATTTTATTTTATTTTTATTCTTCCCTAGTTTATCTTCAAACCAAACTCCTTCCCTATGGGATATCTTTTAAAACTACATTGCAACTGTATACTTGCAGTTATCATCATTTTTCTATATGATAAGAAGTATTGACAACACCTACAATTTATGTGAACAAGTTTTTGACATTATTATTGGTATAATTCTTTCAAAACAAGTGTAGCCAAGTCTTGTGATTAAGTTATTAAACTTATTAGTAGAAAAGTGGCGAACACGATGTGGGCCCCCAGATCCGGTTTTCCACCATGTTTTATGTATTTTTATATATTTTTAATTAATTTCTGAATTAAAGTCCTTTTAAATTCAACGACGAGGAAGACTCCCATTTAAAGATCGTCGGACGGTCGAAAATTGTGTGATTCGAGGATAAATATCCCGAAAAGCCTTCATTATTGAACGCGAGAGCTGGAACAAAATCATGTGCTCATAGCTACCCCTCTTGTGATCATCGTTGGTTGTATGACTAGTATGATCATATGAAAGGAGCAGCGGGATTGAGAATATACCTGACCAGTGCGGCTGATGACTTCTTGTTCCCAATTAGTGATGACATAGGCCTTCTTTTATAGCTCAATGTCTTCATAGGGTTGTCAGTTTCTTTCTTCGAAATCCCTTAGGTACTTGGTGCCCCTTGTGGGTGGGTCGACCATTTCTTTCTACAGCATCCCTTTAGTGGTTGGTAACCATTTCATTCTTCGGTTGATAAATGAGACTGATTCATTCTTCAGCCATAGAGATAACCGTTTCCTTCTTCGGTTATATTTCCTTAATAGGATGTTCACTTACTTATTATAACAAATCATAAAAAAGATAATGTTAATACATTTTGTGATGAATGTTTTAATTATATGATTGAGTTTATGTGAAGTAAAAATTTTTCCCCTTCAATCAAAAATTAAAACATGGTAAGTAAAAAAGTTTAATAGAAATAAGGGGATGTCCCGAAAATTGCTCTGTTGTTTTGTGATATCGCAATGTTGACTTCAGGCTTGAGTGGGCCATCGTCTTGTTTGTAGGTTCCTCATGTGGAGGTGCAGGTTCTTGTTTACTAGGACGGTGTTGCCTCGGTTCGGCATCATTTTTACCTGTAAATGCCATGATGCGAATTTAATGTATGCATGTTTTTATGCATGAACACTATTTATCATATGATGTATGTTCATTTGTTATAGGCATCCTAGGCTTCATCCATTGAGGAGCCTTCTCTTGTGCTGGTGCATGGTTACCCCTAGGGTTTGTCTTGTTGGGGATTTCATTGATGACTTCCTCAAAGCGATGACCATGGGTTCGTTGAATTGGATTCGAGTTCAAAGCTTGGATCTAGTTTGAGGAAATTCTGGATTAGTCATTGATCCCACATTCTGTCGGTGATGAACACTTGGAAGCCATTTTCCTAAAGTGTTAGAGGTATGTGATGTCTCATATCATTCCGAGGAGGAGATGATGAATTTGATATTTCTTTGGTTCTAATTTCTGCATAGATCGCCCTTATGGGTTTTCAATCTATATAACCTTGTCTTAATTTTTGCTTGGACCACCCTTTTAGGTTTTCAATCTAGCAGACTCATTTTTCTTTGTTTTATTCTTTATTATTTTTTTCTTTTTTGGATGTTTACTTGCGATATTCTACCATTGGCATGCAAGCAATCAAGATAAGCATATGCATAAAGATTCAGCAAAAATGACAATTCATTGATGAACTTAACAGGGGTGTAAATGTTTCAAATGATTTGACTCTTGCCATCAATTAGCCCTTTCAGGTTTTCTAACTAATGTGGTTCTCTCGATATCCTAAGTTTTGCCTAAGCCACCCTTTTCGGGTTTTCAACTCATCAGACTATTCTTTTTCTATTTTGAAAATAGGCCCTAATTTTTTCTCAACTAACCAAGTGTTAATTGATAGGCTGAATATAATTTTATTTTTTTGTTTGTACTGCTTTTTAGAGATTTATTTCTTTCACCTATGCGTGATAGCAATTGTGTAAGACTTGGTAGATTTGGTAGATCAGTTGCCATCCATGTCCACGACTTCATTTGTTATCTTGTTCAGCATTTCTGATAGATTGGTATGCTGCTTTGTTGGCTTGTGGTGTAGGTGATAATGGGTCTTGATCATCGGTGTTTCCATTGATGGTGTGATGATTGCCCCGTCAAATAGTAGCAAGCTCTGTGAAGGAGTTGTTGACGTGTTTAACGGTCTGACTCATTTTTATCTTTAACATTGACTTTTGTTTGATTATCCCACGAATGATGGTGATCTGTGTGATGGAGTTGTTGACGTGTTCAACGATCTGACTCCTCCTTTGTGACATCGCTCTGATTGTTTGGTCCCATGAATGGTGGTGATGGAGTTGTTGACGTGTTCAACGATCTGACTCCTTCTTTGTGGCATTGCGCTAGTTGTTTGGTCCCAACTTGCTTGGTCGACATTTTAGCCTTATTCTAGATTCGATCCTTTTGATCTTTGCGTGTTTCGTTCTCTTGGTTGAGTCAGTGGACATTTCATGCTTTGAGATCTTTCCATTGATCTTTTGTCCTTGTATGATGAGGCAATTGCTATCATGTGTTGTCTAAGTACATGTATTTGTCTCTCACTTTCTCTCAAGAGTCAAATCATTTATATTTATTATGGGGAATCCATTTATACACAAATTATTTTCATAAAATGATGTGTCACGTGTGCTAAAAATATTATGTATATGTTTATGAGAATGCTGTTCGCCACTTTTCTACTGATAAGTTTAATAACTTTTACACAAAGAGTTTGGATAAATATCAACAGCGCCAAAAACTTGATCGTCAGTTTTTGGCAATACTCATTCCGAAAGACTTAAACCCGGCAACGATGCCAAAAACTTATTCACAAAAAAAATATAGGTGTTGTCAATACCTCTTATCAAATAGAAAAATGATGATAACTGCAAGTATACAGTTGCGATGTAGTTTTAAAAGATATCGATCCCATAGGGAAGGTCTAATTCAGAAATCAAAAAGAAAACGATACAAAGGTTTTTTAAAATAATTTTGAAGATAGATTTTGTGAAAGTTGAAAAGATATGCAAATAAGAAGAGTAGAGTAGATATGCCTTTCCTAAAAACTAGTTTGGAAAGATGAGAATGCAAAGACTCAAAGACAAGACAATACACATATATGACTTTCAACAATACGGTTCTACACTCTCTAAGATTCAATTATGCGGCACATAAAGTTACACATGAAATGACTTTTCTTATCTAGGTAAATGACTTGCATGAATTCACAAAAACCTGAATAACATCAATGCTATGCTTCGCTCTCACATAACCACATTTAGCAAGTTACCATTCCAAAAATAATGGCTTACTAAACAGCGTTAAATCACTGATCCAGTGATCACTATCAAAACATGTTAACCCTGAAACTACTCTTAAAATCAACGTGAAAGAATGCAACTTAATTGATGTAAACGAAAACAAGACAAATTATTCGTTATGACACATAGAAATATCATAAACTTCGATAGAGAAAGTATAAGATGAAGAAACAAGTAAAGTTGTAAAGGTTTACAAGTGAAAAATAAAGTTGATCAAACCGTATCCACTCTTTAATGGGAGTCATCAATTCCCACAATTCCTGTGTCTACTCGCCTTCGGTGTCGACTTTATGTAGAACACTCCTTTCAGCCTGTATTCAGTTTGTAAATTGAGATAGAAGATTGTGAAGAACAATAAACTTTTTATTGAAGAATGCTTCGCGTCGTATACTTTTACAATAATTGCTTGTAATGAGAAGAAATATAGTGATTGATGATCAAATCACTTTACAATCTCACTCTCTCAAACTAAGAACTAAGAAAGGAGATCATAACTCTCTCTCTCTCTACATTTCTTCCCTACTATATGCACGAAATTTATGTCTCTTAGTGTGCACCTCTTGCCCGAAATTTGTGAAGAATTGAAGCCCTATTTATGGAGTTGAAGGGTTGCATCTATCCACTTGAAGAGTCTTATCCATTTGTGAAAGATTGCACCTTTTCACTTTGATTGGTTGATGAAACTTGATGTTATCCACAATGAAGAGGCGCCTTTTCATGATTGGTTGACTTTTCAAAGGTAGTTGGTCATCCATTACCGTTGGTAGTTGATTCGCTTATGTGGCAGATGGAAGTTATGAAGTTGAAAGCCTAGAAATCAATCGTGTCGTGATCGTGACTTATTTGTATGGCAGATTCTGTTTGTGAGGGAAATAAGTCACGACCGTGATTATTTGTCGCGACCGCGAATGGCATTTCTTTACAACACTTCTTATCATTTCACCAATCTTTCACATCTTCAAATCTATGCCAATTCTTTAAGTTTCATGCTACTTTTTGCAACTTTTCCACTCTTTTTCCATGTAATTCCACCTTAGTCCATTTTACTCCAAAGATTTACCTAGTATCTGCATTTGCATAAAAAAACAACTACATACCACTTGAAATCTTTTCTATGAAGTATAAAAATGACCAAAACCATAGCGTTTATTATGCAAAATTATCATGATAATAAGTGTAATTATACACTTATCACTCAATACAAAGATGGTTTGTTTGTTCTCACTGCCACTTCTTTTCTAGTAAATACAATAGCAAAGTTTACCAGTATGTTTCCTTCTATTGTTTCTTGTAATTCTGCTATTGATACTACTGCCTTAATGTGGCATTTGCGCTTTGCTCATGCCTCTTCACAGGCTTCATCTCATATTTCTTGTATACCTGCTACAAATATTGTATGTGAAAATTTTACCGTCTACTCAATAGCCAAACAATCATGGCTTTCTTTTGCTACGAGTAATATCACTAGTATGAAACCTTTTAGCCTTGTTTATGGGGATTTATGGGGTCTTTATAGGATAGCCTCACTCAGCGGGGCTCATTACATGTTCACATTAGTTGATGATTTCACCAGAAAAACCTGGACTATTTTACTTGTTTTGAAATCAGATGTTTGTAAAGCATTGTCCACATTCTTTACCATGATTGAAACCTAGTTTGACTGTAAGGTGCAAAAGTTTCAATGTGACAATGGAACAGAGTTCATTAACTCAGCCTGCTTTGAGTTGTTTAGGCAGCGTGGCATACATTTGCAGAGGAGTTATCCTTATACCCCGCAGCAGAATGGGGTTGTTGAACTCGAGCATAGACATTTGCTCAATCTAGCTCGTACTTTACTTTTCCAATCACATTTGCCTGATAGATTTTGGGGGAAGCTCTATTAACAGCCACAAATTTAATCAACTACCTACCTATAAGAATCTTAAAGTGGAAATCTCCCTATGATGTTTTACACAACAAACCACCAAACTATTCCTTCCTTCGAACCTTTGGGTGCCTATGTCATTATACCAATAATACCCCTCACAAATCAAAATTTTCACCTCGGGCTTTTCCAGTTGTGTTTGTTGGCTACAGCCTTCATCACAAAGCTTACAAATTGTTTGATTTAACCACAGAATCTATAATCCATTCTAGGGATGTTGTTTTTACCGAATCCACTTTCCCTTACCAAACCAACCCATCCAATCACATTATCCATCCAAATTCTTCTGCTCTTCCACATCCTGTGGAAGAAAATTCAGATCATGTTTCAGCATCCACTGATCATTTACCACACCATCCCACTCCTTCACCAGATATTTTTCTCTCCTTTTCATTCCACTCCCATCATTCTTTCTTCACCATCCTCTTTTGTCAAACCACCTGTACCAACTTCACACAGACCCCAATGCATTAAAACCAAACTAGCCTGGTTGCAGGATTTTGTCTACAGCCATTTACACTGATCCATCTACACAGCTATACACCCTCCGTTCTTTCTCCCTTGCTCATTCTACTTTTATTTTTATTTTAAAGTAGGAAGTTGAACCCAATGACTATAGTGTGGCTATTCAGGATCCTAGATGGGCTAAAGCTATGGAGCAAGAATTAACTGCTTTGGAACTTAATCATACATGGGAACTCATAAGTCTACCTTTGGGTAAGAAACCTATTACTACAAAATGGGTATATCGCATCAAGAGAAATGCTGATGGGTCCATTGAGAAATTTAAGGCCCGATTGGTGGCCAAGGGATTCAATCAAAAACCAGGGGTTGATTATGTTGATTGTTTCTCTCCAGTAGCAAAGATTGTTACTGTCAGACTTTTCTTGGCTATTGCTGTTGCTCAACAATGGACTGTTCATCACTTGGATGTCAATAATGCCTATCTCCATGGCACTCTTGAAAAGGACTTGTATCAGGTCCCCCCTTTAGGGTATTCTGCAGCAAAGCCTGGGTAGGTGTGTCACTTGATCAAGGCACTGTATGGTTTAAAACGAGTAGGTCGTCAATGGAATAAGGAATTTACAAACAATCTTCTTTCTTTTGGATTTCACAAATCTGCTGCTGATCATAGTTTGTTTACTTTTGAGGATCAAGGGTAATGCTTGTTTCTCCTTGTCTATGTTGATGACATATTGTTTACAGGCCCTTCAGATTTATTGGTTGATAAGGTGAAGTGCTACTTGGATGACTTATTCACTATTAAAGACCTTGGCCGCGCACATTACTTCTTGGGTATATAATTGGCTTAATCCATAGATCGCATTACTCTTTCTCAACATAAATTTGCAACTGATTTGGTGAAAGATGCTGGAATGACAGAGGCACATCCTGCCTTGTGGGGTTGATTTGAGTGTCACAGAGGGAACCTTATGCTCTACACCAGATGTTTTCAGGCGCCTAATTGGTAGACTACTGTATATGGGTTTCACTAGGCCTGACCTCACTTTCCCTGTACAACAGCTTAGTCAACATATGCATCGTCCTTATGAGCATCATTTTCAGGCTGCACTACATGTCATCAGGTATCTCAAGGGTACGTGTCATTTGGGCCTGTATTATCCTACAAAGTGTGATTTTAGCCTTACTGCTTATTTGGATGCGGACTGGGGAACATGCAAGACAAGCAGAAAATCAATTTCCGAAAACTATGTTTTCTTTGGCTCCTCTCTTATCTCTTGGAAGGCCAAGAAATAAAGCACAGTCAACCGCTCTTTAGCTGAATCGGAATATCGTAGTTTGGCTTCCACTTGTTGTGAGTTGAAGTTCATTTCTTATTTGTTAAAAAGTTTTCAAATTCCTCCGCAGCTGCCCATCCCAGTTTTTTGTGATAGTGAAGCTGTCATTCACATTGTATCCAATCCAGTTTTCCATGAACGAACGAAACATATTGAAATTGATTGTCATGTGGTGCGCAATCACTTGCAGGAAGGTTTCAAAACAACACCTCATGTTGCCACCAAGAGCCAACTGGTAGACATCTTCACCAAACCACTCTCCACTCCACAGTTAACTCGTACATTATGCAAAATGAGGCTTATGGCACTACCGTTTACCTAGCATCATTTTGAGGGGGTGTGTAGATATATGCAGCTACGTATTAGCTAGCATGGGCCCGATTGCACTGTATTTATATTCCCTTTTGTACAGCTGTTACTTTTTAATTGTTATTTTACTTTGTATAAATACTCTGCTTTTCCCGATTAATAAATTCAACTAAGAATTTGTTCATTCTTGGTTTTCTCTGCAACTGAGGATTTCTCAATTGCTCTACGTTTTCCCTTTCTTCAAATTTTCAGTAACAATTCCTATAGGATATTCAAATATGTTGAAGAGGCCGATATTATGAACCAAATGGTTTATTCCCAATCTAAAAAGAATTGATTTTGGTTTCTTGAATTTGCAATGTTAGCATTTCCCTCTGAACACCTAGCAGTGGGAAATTATCTCTTTGAATCATTACCTATGAATTAAACTAATGCATTTCGAGAACCAATTACAACTTACAAGTGCTCTAATTGAAATGGTTCACAGTTTTGCCCACGGTATCTGAAACCAAGTTCAATTTTCTCAAGGCATATAAGAAACCAATTCCAAGCATCTATAACACCGTTCTTCAGGAATTGATTGTCCAGCAACATTTGATGAGGTACAAGAGGGCATACCGTTATGACCTCGTCTTTGCCCTTGGTTTTGTTACTGTGTATGATCAACTCATGGAAGGGTACCTGAGTGATGAGGATCGAGAGGCTATATTTCAGGCTTATATTAAGGCACTGAATGAAGAGCCTGAACAATATAGGTTTGTCTCTTCTTTCCAAAAGCCAAAACACAACTTTACAATTCAAGAAGCATGGGTTACATTCTCTTCAAGATGTGCATTGCATCTCATTACATATTTACTTCACCGTTTTAATTGCTGGCTTAAAATAACCCCTTACAAATTTTGATACAGCTCTTTTAGATTCCGATTGTGTACTTCTTACTTTCTTAAAAATTGCAAACTTCTCATTTTTCCTGTTAAAGTTTATCCTATAGCTTATTGCTCTTCGCATAGAAAATTGTATGTTACCCTTTCTTTTAGATCCTAAATAAGTGAACTGGTATAATTTGAATCTCATTAAAAAAAATACACATTTCAAAGAAAATGCAACATTATTAAAAGAAACTGGGCTAATAGCATTGCAAAAAATTTTATGTTTTAACTTCTAAATGAACTCTAAAGGCACCAAGTTCATTAAAAAAATTTCCTAGCATGTATCCTGATTATTGATATTTGTTGCAATGTAGAAAGTTGTAAGAGTGGGCACGATCACAGAGTTCCACTTCATTGGTTGACTTTGAATCCAGAGAAGGAGAAGTTGAGACAGTACTAAAGGACATTACAGAAAGGGCTGGAAATGGGAGTTTCAGCTACAGCCGTTTCTTTGCATTTGGTTTATTTCGCCTTTTAGAGCAGTCAAATGCTACAGAGCCCACAATATTAGAAAAGTTGGTTCCATTCCTTCGCCCTAGTCCGTATCATCTAGTTGCACTGAAATTCTCTGTTTTGTTCAATAGTGATGTCGCTTTTTTAAGTTAGTTGAATAAATTATAACTTGTTAGATTTCCCAAGCTTAATTATTTGGTTCTTGAATATTATACTTTACTCCAAGTTGACTGAATTTACTGATTCTAACTTTGTTATACATTTGATATAGGCTATGTAAAATCATTTGTGGATACGCTAGTTCAAATGCATTGTTTTGTTTCGTTGATGCAATTGCCAATGTATTGTCTCCTAATTAATTTAGCTGCAAATTTTTTTGAATATGCGAAACAGATGCTTATTTTTTACTATAGCAACACAAGATCAGAGATGATTCTTTGATGAATAGCTCTGATAAAGTTCCAGAGTGAAAATCCACTTCGTATTGAATAGTCATAAGAGATTTCCAATTGATGGGTTGACATATCTGCTCACAGCTATGGAACAGCTTTGTGCATCATTAAATGTCAATAAGAGAAACGTGGATCGGGACCTGGATGTGTATCGCAATCTCCTGTCCAAATTGGTTCAAGCAAAAGAGTTGCTCAAGGAGTATGTTGAAAGGTGAGTAAATGACTTATTCTGCACCTGTTCGGGTTTCTAGTACTTCAAGAGATTGTATATGAACTTATCAGTTGTTATAATTGCCTTCTGTTATAGGACTAAGTAGTTAAACTTCACCTATTTAAGTTACCAATTCTCAAAATGATATTGCAAGTTCCAATGATAGTTATTCAGACTGTTGGTAAAACTTGGCTATTTGCTTCACATGTATAATCTTGTATATGCTTGTTCATGGCTATTCAGTCTCTCATCTTTGGTTGGCAGGGATAAAAAGAAACAGGCAGAGCGGGCAGGGTCACAAAAGGCGAGCCAAGCTTTAAAAAGTTGATTGGGAGAATGTGAATCAGTTGTCCAATCATTAGTTGTTCCTGCTACGCCGATAAAAATCCTGTGTAAGCTTCAGTATCCTGACCATCAAGGTAGAACTGAAGCCTCGTGGATATTTGCTAAGTTCACGAGTTTAAAATTATATAACCTGTTGTCTGGGATGTGGCAAATTACAATGCATCTTGTCTTCACATCACCAGGTTTATATCCTTGCTTTTTTTAATTTAAACTAGTTTTTTTTTTTTATTATACAACAAATGCATCCTGTTCTTAAAATCTTGTACCCCAATCTGCTTGCATGCACATTAACTATAGGTTTTGCAACCTATTTTATTCTGATAATTGTTTTTCCTCCTGAGCACTGCAGTAATACAAGAACAAATGTTGGAAATTGTTTACGACATGTTCTCTATTGAGAGATTTATTTAAACTTTCCGCATATTAAATTAACAAGCGTTGTGCTTACAATCCGCAAATGTTTATTCAAGAGATTGGCATATAGAGCATATGATACACAAAAGGTTGTACTCACAAAACAACAATCAGGAAATAAATATGTACCTGCGAATTCAACTAAGATGGGAAATGTCAACTTCTTCTGGGATCCTAAATGTGTCGGCTGCACCAAATTTCTTTTGTTCTTCACTATTTTCATACTCTTCATCACTATCATCATCCCCTTCATGGTGGCTCGGTGATGAGGGATCAAGAATACTTTTAGATTTGCAATCGTGAGTAGCAAGCATGTTCACTTGACCCAAGGGAGAGATTTCAACTTCAACAGTATCATCATCCTCAGGTAAAGGTTGCTTCCATGGCTCACCATCAATCCTCATATATGTATGGTCAGCAGCTGCTTTGTGGAACTCAAAACGGATTCCACGTGCCTGTACCCAGGAAAAAAAAGTCATCATTTTATTGTTTGAATTAATCAACTACGATAACATTTGAACTTGACAGTGAGTTCTCTTACCTGTGCAAGACGGGTTCCGTGTCCTTTGGGAGCAAGCAAAACAAGCCCATGCCAAGCATCTCTAAAGCCAACAACCTCAAGAAGTCCGTCATCCACAAATGGCGGAGTCAAGTCCCTCTATAATCAGACACGAAGCCATGCATCATATGTTGAATACTTAAATGCAAATGTGAAAGTTAAGTCAATAAAGCCAAGCTAACTGACATCCCGTCGTTTATTCATATTTGGTGTCCCCCAAGGACTCAGTCCTCCAGAAAAGCTTGGCAAGTTAAGGCAGACAATCGACCTGATACTGTTAAATGAAAGAGGATAGCAAAGAAAGATGGTTTGATAAGAAACACAACAAATTGAATGTATAACCAGAAGACAACATCATAATTAAGGAACGCCATACAATGTGACAACACACAAAAAAAATAATACAAGTACCTGTAGGGTATGTGCAGGTCTTCCCAATGGCCATGTCTTTTCATGATTTTAACCTTTGCAAGCTGAGCTATGTTCCTGTAATGAGAAAACTATATATTCATATACATCACACTTCATACACTTTGCACAGGGAAGCAAAGAAAAAGCCCAAGAAAAGAATATTGTTGTTTGATCTGACCTGGTCTATATACTCTAGGATAAGCAGATTAATACAAATATGCTCCTCTGATCCTATCCGTTTCAAAATCATCCCATGAAGTTGCATGCATCACAGTTTTTGAGAAATTTACATTCATTTATAAATTTTCTTCATATTGAAGAACTTCATCGAAAAAGATAGGGAGCCACAAACAGGAGCCAAAACACAAAAGGATAGTGTGTATGAGTAGTTCGAAGCAATGGCAAGACTTTGCAAATATAAGTTCAAGTAAATCATTTCAATGGATAAAGGCAATATACTACATGCGCAGAAATGCTATGAGCACGGGCAGTAGGAAAAAAAACTAAAGCAAGCAGCATCTCATAAATACAGAAAACATGACTAGAGTTGGCAAATAAACTGATTGCATAAAATCACTCTAACATGGGAAACCTTATAAAGAATATCAATCAGGTAATGCCAGAACACAAGGAGTAATTGTGCATACGTACTTTGAAGAGGGATGTGTAAGAGAAGCAAAGAACCACCCTTGTGTACAACCAAGCTTTGCATAAGTGCTCTGGTTCCCAAGCAAAAGGATTGAAAAAAGAAAAAAAAAGAGACAGAAGTTAAAAAAGCAGTAAGCATTGTTTATTGCCTTGCATGGAATTTGCATTAACAAATCCAATGTATGTACCGGAGCCTACTGCATGTTGTATCTTACAGACAAATTATGCAAAATGACAAATGCAGTTCACTGTTTCATGGTGGCAAAGCCTCTGTGTGTGCGTTACCCAAGACTTGAAGGACATGTGTGAAACAACTGAGCTACTCTTGCTCCTCATAAATATTCCTAAAGGTTTTTGTTTGGCTCAAAGCATCATTTACTCCCTGAACTTGTCCCGAAAAGCTTGATGTCACCCTGAACTTTCGAACTTGTTTAAAATACACCAGTTTAGACACTCGTTTACTTCGTTTGCTTGTTATGGAGCTTCAACTTATAGTTATATGGGTGATGACATAGATAGCATTTTCTATTGTCTCTAGTATTCAGTACAATTAGAAAAAAACTTTGCACACAGTTTGCTAATTCCATTACGCGAACTACATATAGAAGTAGAATTTCTAATCCGCCACTTATTGGTTATACTTATTGCCTACATTAGAAATATATTCAAACCATACACATTAAAGCTCCATGTGTTTCAATGAGACATCTGAAATTTTCATGGAAAGAGCAGGATTTCAGAGTACGACCCAACAATGAATTATGATAAAACTATCAACAACAAAGATTTCAAATCATGCAATAAGACTGTTCAAATGGTTATCAGGTTAATATCAACATATTTCAGTACATAAGTACGTGAGACATAAAAATACCTGATTAACTAACTGATTTTTAAATTTTTCTGGATGCAACTTTCTCTCGGAGTGAAATGCATAGGATATTTGAGCATCCATTCCTGTTAACAAAAGGATACATGAAACGTCAAACACATATTTCATGGACTAAGCTCTAAAAAACAAGAATCCATCTTATGCAGCTGGGCAATTGAAATCCAAGTATAAAAAGTTACTTATTTAAAGATGCAAAAGAACAAAGCAAGCCAGTCAAATTAGAGCAGCTTTACATGAATAATAATGTCTTGTAAAGTTGTCCAAGTAAGAAATGTTACCCATGCTGAAGTAATTCCAGAACCCTCCACGAAATGTGTGGTAACCTTCCTAGAAAAGGAAAAAAGTATCATTGGCAAGATCATGCATTATGCAATGTCTAAGAAATTTAGATGAATTTAGATAAAATCTATCAGGACTGAAAAAGCATAATCCAAAATTTTGTGGTACTGATAGATTGTGCGGATCTTGTTTTCACATGTGATCTAGCTCACTGTAACAAAAAAAGTTTTTAAATGATGATTTTTGTTGGAACGTGTTAAATTAAGAAACAAGTGGGTATAGAAGTACAGTCATATGTGGATATCCTGCAAATAGGTTCCTTAGTGGAAGGGCCCAGGAGCAAGTTAGAGAGAGAGCACCAGAGGCCAATGTCAGTAGAATACCAACCTTGTTGTATTCGTCAGTTTCAGAAACACGACGAAATGCATGCAGAGAATGTGGCAGCTCAAGAGGTGCAATGGGGTCACAGGAACCTTGACGGGGAGCTTTCATCCTCATTAGAATATGCCAGCTTTGTCACAAAGACGACAAATGATTAAAATAATCAGAAATGACTACTTACTTACTGTAACTTCCATCTATCTCAACATTTTTCAGGTCAAGGAAATAGAAAAATGAAGTTATATGATTCGAAGACAACATGGGAATCAAAATTCAGCTTTTAGTCTAACAGAAGCAAAAGAAAAACTAATAATTCTGATGAACAACAGAACATTAATTAATTTAGTTAGAGTAATCTCGGCAAGTGCTGTTAAACAGTGATTCTTCAACATATTGAAAAGCAGATAAAGCATACAAAGAAAGTGTTCCAAATGTCAATAATGGAAATACAATTAAATGGGTAATAGGCTATACAGACAATGAAAGAGAAAGAATGGCATGTTCACTGACTTGTCTATTTTCATTTCCTTGGCTTCCTTTACTTGTTTCAGAAAAGACAACACAGAGTTCTGATCAGTTCCAGGATTCTTTTTTCCCTGCAATCAAGGAAATAAGATACAAGTAATTGCATTATTACATAAAAAAAGAGACATACATAGGGAAGACGTTTTGGGAAGGTGAGTACTTTCTTTCAGTTCAAGAAATAAAAAATAAAGTACATTAAAGATAAAGTAACAAGGTCAAATCAGCTGTTAAAGTGTGTATGCTGGCCTGATTGCTAATTTAATGCGCAAAATGAAGACAGACAGCAAAATTTTGGAAAAGCGGCGAAGATCTCACCCAACCGAAAGCAAAAGGAAGATTATTTCCAGTTCCTAGAGGCACGGTGGCAACTGGGGGTGGATGTGGAAACTTGAGATCGCAAACAACTCCAAGAAGCCAACCAGCCGTTCCATCACCACCTGCAACCTATAGATTAAGAAAAAGAATACATACATTTCAGGTACAACTCCACAGAAAAAAAATTGGAACAAAGTAGGAGATGAAAGACTTTACAATGATTCTAAGCCTCTGCTGAATTTCAAAAGCCAGCTGACTGCTAGACTTGAGTAATTCAAGATTTAGATAAATTCTTCGCAATACAGTATCAGGAGCCTCCTCCCCCAAATCAAACACCTGAGAAAAACGAAATCCGACGCATTAAAGAGAATAAGAAACAATCGCAGAAGAGGTGAAGAAGAAACCTGCTGGGGATTGAGAAGGGAACGATAGGCAAGGAGGAGATGACCGCCGAGCTGGCCACCACTCTTGGAGTTGATAAAGACCAAAACAGGAAAGTGAGGAGGAGGATCAGCAGCAGAAGAGGCGTCCAGATCAGATTGGAAAATGAAGGATGGAATTCGGAAATCCTTCAAAGTAGACTCCAAATCAGAGGCAGACATGATTGAATTAATCTGCAATTCAGAGTAAGCAATGATAATTGGTGAAAATTGGATAGAAGCGTTTTATTAACTCTGTGGTACAGTGTTTTTTCTAAAATGATTTTTAAATTAATAAAAAGTGTTTGTCAAAACTTGAAATTTTGAAAAGATTAAAAAGTGATATGTTTTTATAAAAGGTATTTTATGTTGAATATAATATAGGGATGATATTATAATTTGTTTGGTCAAAATGTATATATGAAATAAAGTTATTTTTTATTTTTTATTTAAAAGTAACTTTTTTAAGTTGTAATTTAAAATTCTACTTTTAAACAGGTTTGACTGACTTCTAAGTTTAAAGAAACATTCCCTTAAGTTGATTTTTTCCGTTTTGTAAAGGAGAATAAGATACGAATAGACGCTCTAAACTTAACTTTAGACTAGGGTCACTTTCTCTTTAATTTTAAAATTTAACTTAATTGAATTAAATTGAACTTATTTCAATGTAAATTTATAATTATACATAGTTAAATTTAATTTAATTAAATTCAACTTAAGTGATCATAATTAAATTGTGCTAGAAGGAAAGAGGACGTAGGAATGGTATAGTACACAGTCATCCGCGGAATTAGTATTTGTTCTTTTTCCAGCGCTTTTAGCAATTCTTTTTTTGAGACAAAAAAACGTTATTAAACTTTCTGCAATAACAAAGAATACTAATTAAACCA
Organism: Euphorbia schlechtendalii; assembly: GCA_949673415.1. Taxonomy (NCBI): domain Eukaryota; kingdom Viridiplantae; phylum Streptophyta; class Magnoliopsida; order Malpighiales; family Euphorbiaceae; genus Euphorbia; species Euphorbia schlechtendalii. Next base: position 57,993 of record CATIWQ010124737.1, on the reverse strand, counting down.
AAAGAAATCCAAAACATCTAAATTTAACGTAAACGTATTGAGATTTTGCTCGGCGTTTAATGAAAAGTAAGATCTTAATTATTTAATGTATAACTGATGGCTGAATCTCCTTTTGTTTTCATTTCTTAAGATTCAAGAGAATTGAAAAGGTTCAAGGATGTAAGCTATGGAGGAATTTCTTTTAATGGGAAAGACAACTTTGACATCACTGAGGATTAGGTTGCTGAGGTAGGAATCCACTTGATATTTGTCAATGGCAGTGTATATGGGAGATAAAGAAAAGCTTGTCACAACATATACATGATCACGTAATGAAAATTAAAAAACAACCAAAAATTTTGCAATGTATGTTTTCTCAAGCTTCACCTTACATTATTATTGATTTGCAATTATAAGAATTTCAGCATATTTCATAACATTAACCAGTTTCGCAAATTTGGAGCGATTTTGCTTAAAAATAATAGATTTTGGTACCTAATATGAAAGATCGACCTGTATCTTTGATTAGATTTAGATGGAGTCCAACCCGGCGATAAAATTACCATAGTTGTATTGAGTAGCAACAAATTCACAATTGAAGAAAATGATAGTATAGAGAATGCTCTACAAATATATTAGATGTAGATTATTAATTCAACTTAAGTTATTAAACAATAAGAGATCAAAGACACATAAAATGGTTACGAAGAAGAACAACAACGCTCAAAAGAGCCTTCTCTTCATCAAAACCAAAACTAGTTTAAAAAAAATAGAGTAGAAAGAGAGCAAAGGCGGGGCTAGCTACTCTTTTTTTTATTAGAAGTATCAATTTGTCACTCAAAAAAATCGTGGTGGTGGTTACATCAACCCTTTAACATCAATTAGGAAATTATACCAAATCATTAATTAATGGATTATAAAATTCCATACCAAAACCAATAACAAACAATATTAAATTAATTCTTTCATCTAGGCTACAATGCCTTTGTCGCACTCCTCATCCAATGATAATAAAGGGTAATACATTGGTAACTTTCTTCATCCAAACTTCAAATTGCACAAAATCAGCCAATATTGATGAATGATAGTTTAAAAAAAGATTATGTTGTGTAATTTCGCTAATATATTAGTATATTGACTTGTGTCGAATCCTTCAAAAATAAATTCCTATTACTCTATTGATTGGATTTTTGTAGTGTTGAATAAGTAAGGTCGAATCCACAAAGACTAACAAAATCAATTTTAATTGAATTAATGATCAATAAAAGTAAAAACAAAAATAAATAAAAATGGGATTTCAAATTTGTTTAGAAAGTAACAATTAACAAAATTGGGAAATTGAAAGAAGTAAAAATTCAAGTGGAAAGAATCTTCCGATTAAGGAATACTTTCAGTTTCATATCAATCGATCACAGGCACAAAATATAAGGGCATGTTTAGTTTCAAAAAACTATTTTCATTTTCTATTTTCAGTTTTCTTTTCATTTTTCAATTTTTCCATTTTTCAAATAGAAAACTGAAAAACAGAAAACACGCTCATGTTTATTTAGTTTTCTAATTTCTGTTTTTTATTTTTTTTTTTTAAAAATCATTTATATATTTGAATTTTATCGTCAAAAATATTACAAATAATATGAAAATTTTTCCAAATTAAATTAGAAACAACAAATATAAATTATAAACTAATGTTAAAAATCTTTTAGATCAATCATAAATTTGAGTTAATTGATGTATAACTTGATATACACTTAAAATTGACAATTTTAAAGTAAGAAATTAAATTTTAAAATTTGTTCTATTTTCATTTTTATTAGAAATAAGGTTGCATTTTTATTAATTTTGTTGTTTGTGGGATTCGAACCCAAAATCTCACACTTCTTCAATTCTTCAATGATGATAGTCATTCTACCAAAGCATAGTGATTTTATTTTTAATTATCTTTTATTTAAAATTTAAAAAATAGAAAGCATGTTATGTATAATTTTTATTTTTTAATTTTATTAAATAATAAATTTAGACTTTATTAGTTCAAAATCATAAGCGATTAATTAAAAATATATAAATTAGATTTATTACGTAAAAAATATGCAATAAAAAGTAGTGAAGTAAATAGCAAAAATAACAAAATTAATATAATAAAATTATACAAGTATTTAAGGGGTGTCAATAAAATTTGACAAACTAGCCTATTTCCTTCTTTTAACCCATCTTTCAATCAAAAAAACTAAAAATATATCAATAAAAAATGCATTTGTTAGTTATTAACAAGTAATTATAAAAACTATGTATATTAGTATAAAATAAATTAAATTATAAAGTTTTGTACTGGTTAAATAATATTGTGTTTATTGAATTTGAAAAATTTCAGAAAACATCGTGTTTTTTGTTGCAAGATACAAAATGGAAAAATCAGAAAACTGTTTTCCAGTTTTCTAAATTGAAAAATGTTACAACAGCTTTCATTTCTCAATTTTCCTAGAAAATTTTTCTAAAAAACTGCTCTAAACGTTTTGGGTCTCGAATATCTACGCAGCAATGCCAATGATAATTATTATCTGATTGAGTTTATTTTTAATTTTGTTATGTACCGACTCGGTTATTCAATGCCAATCTCCATTTTTAATTTTGGTACACCGACTAGGTTTTTCAATACCAATCTCCATTTAAAATTTTGTTTTAAACTTGGTTATTGATCAATAGCAATTCCATATAAAATTGCATGTTACCCTTTTTCAAAAGGTGGTTGGTTATTCAATAAAATATCTTTTTTACCAATTTTTGTAGTTTAAGTTTTCAGTTATTTTAATTTTAATATGATTCAGTTAACTGTATTTTAATACTCAAATACTACTGCAGTTAATTCATAGCAATACTCTTCCAAATCTATTGAACCAGTAGTCTCCGAGTTTAAACACTTAACAAAATTCAATTAAGAAATATAAATTTAATAAGAGTGATAATGAATGAAGACTAATTTTTTTAAACCAGTAGTCTCAGAGGGGAGAAAATCTGTTATTCCGGATTTTGTGTCCCCTTTCAAATATTGATAAGTGTTAATTATTTTATTTTTTTCCTTACTTTCAACTTCTGTCTTCCACTAATTTATTTCTCTGTACTTCATGTTTGTCATATGTCAATATCGAATGAGAGATATGGAAAGGATACAAAATCTGGGATCTGTCTTCGAGTATTAAATACTTAACAATATTCAATTAAGAAATATATATTTAATAAGAGTGATACTGAATGAAGACTAATTTTATTAAACCAGTGGTCTCGGGCTCGAAAAATCAGTTAGTAAGGCTGGAAAGTACTAGATTGGCAAACTAGAAAAAACCCTAATGGCAAAACCCTACCAGCAAAAACCCTATCCCGCCGCCCCTAGCAGCCACCGTCTCCATCACCAAGCACCGGAAACCGCCAGACACCTACCCCGCCCTTTCCTCCCTTCAACCAGGAAAACAAACCGAGCTGTCATCGATGTTAACATCTCAGCTATGAAAGGAACAAGGGTTTTACTTTGAGAATTACCCTAATTCTCATGATTACAAGGCTTTGCAATCAATTTTCAGGAAGTATGGTATTAATGGCAGCGTTTATACGGCTAGAAAGAGGAATAATAGGAATCAGAACTTCGGCTTCCTAACACCAGATGGCTCTTTACCTCTGCATGAAGTCCTTTATCGCATGAATGTTGTCTCTATTGGTGCAATCAAAATGCGCGCTTACAAAGCAAGATACTCACGCCGCAACCCTAGCCCTCATCAATCCCCAAAACGGACAGCAACTACTCCTAAACAACGGAAAGTTTTCAGAGAATCGTCTCGGGACCAGCGCTCTTACGTGGATGTTGTTAATGGCACGCAACCTATTCTGGTTGATTTAAACCCGAACACTCAAACTACTCCTTGGCTGTCACGCGCATGCTTAATTAAGGTCAGGAATATCTCTACCATCCCTGTCTTGTTCGATTTGGTTAGGAATAGAGATTTTGCGATTGATTTTATTGCACCAACGGGTGGCAATCTGGTGGTCATGTGCTTTTTTTCCATTGATGCTTTGAATGGTTTTACTGATGCGGATTGGTTACCACTTCAAGATTTGATTTCTGAAGTTGGTCCGTTTCCAACTGATTTTGTCCCGGATGAGTGCCTCATGCATGCTGATTTTTTGGGTTTACCTCCGACTCTTATCTCGGAACCTCTCATTCAACATTTGGCTTCGTTATGTGGGAAACTTGTGTCCATTGATTTTAACTTCGATCGCCCTGACCGTTTAGACGTTGCTTCCTGCCTCATCTCAGTCCCCTTATCCTCTACGAATCACACTATTGATTTACAATTGGGAGACACTGTTTTATCAGTTCATGTATCATTCCACCAAGCGGTTGCCTGCTGCAATGGTTCAGTGCCCATCTCCACCTCTTTTACTTCAACGACAGCAAGGCTTGATCATTCGGTGGGTTTCATGGAGACGCCTGTTGCCTCGGATCTCCCTACCAGTAGCGCCTCTCATGTTTCGGAGTCTCCTTTGGATAAGGTAGCAAATCTTTCAGACATTCCTCCTAATAACCATGTTACTCGTAATGGTCAGAACACAGAGTTGGCAGCAAGTGGTAGCTTTTCACAGCCACCGTCGTCAGATCCTATCCAAACTGATAGCCTCACAACCTCGTCTGGGCCTGACATCTCCAACATGAACAGAATCATTCTTCAAAAGCTCTCGCACAAATCGGCAGATAATGAGAATCAGCTCACTTTTGAATTTGGTAAGAAACTTGGGTTATTCAAAGACAGGAATAAAGGGATAATTATACAGGCGTTAGATGAGAGTTCGTCTTCTTGAACAGCTCAAGTTTTCGAGGTTTTCCATATTCTTAGATGTCGTTGTCTTTTGTAAGCTGGAATTGTCAAGGTGGCATTCATAATAGTGCCAAACAATCTTTTATTCGTTCTTGCGTCAGGAAACACAATGTGCATTTTTGGGCTTTGATGGAAACAAAAATTGAGGATGTTAGTAACCGCACTATTAAGAATTTCTGGGGCCACAATGATTTCTTGTTTCATTTCTCTCCTTCTCAAGGTCTTTCGGGAGGTATTATTTTTTCGTGGAACACGATTCTTTCGAATGTTACTTTGGTGACTTCCTCGGAGAGATGGTCCATTTTCCATCTTGTCTCTTCTACTGTGGATATTCATATTATTGCCTTGTATGGATCAACTGTTGCGTCAGTAAGGAATCAAATGTGGTTGGATTTGTTGCCTCTCATTAGGCCATTTCCTTGTATTTTGATTTGTGGTGATTTTAACGAGGTGTTGTTTACATCCAAACGCTCAGGAGGCCGTGTCACGCAGTCAATAGATTGATTTAGGAATTTTGTGAATGAAAGTGAACTTATCGATCTTCCCCTTCATGGCCGTGACTACACCTGGGCCAACAGTAACTCTTTTTCTCGGATTGATAGAGTGCTTATATCCTTTGGAATCTCTAATATATGGCCTGCCGCTTCCCTCTCTACATTAGATACCACTTTATCTGATCATCTACCAATTTTATTCCGTTCTCATGATGTTCCGAATAATGGCCAGAAACCTTTTCGATCCTTAAACTGTTGGTGGGATCACCCGGATTTCTTGAATTTCATCAGGTCTAAATGGAGCCTAATTTATGCAGCCCACTGTATCCGTGATCTATCTTTCAAATTAAGGAAACTAAGCTCTTGTATTGGCTCCTGGCATGCTGTAAATTTCAGAAATTTGGAAGCGCGGATAAAAGATCTCGAGACAAAAATTCTGGCAGCTACTTCAAGTAGCAACACTAGACCTCTTTCTTCAGCCGACACCTCAGAATTGCTGCAGCTTAGAACGGCTTTACTCCAACATCGAAAAAATCTTGAGAGCATCAAACATCAGCAGTCTCGAATTAAGTGGACACTCTTGGGAGATCAGAACACAACCTTTTTCCATCGCTCGGCTTCAACTCGTTACAGGAACAATATGATTACCCAAATTGAGATTGATGGCTGTCTTATTTATGATGCTCCATCGATAACAGCAGCTGTTAGATCTTTCTACTTGGATCTATATTCAAAGTCTCGGCCTGTTCCGTTTTCATTACGGAAGTTGCACTTTGCCACGGTCTCGGAGGATTCTAACTTCAGCTTGATTACGCCTTTCTCAGAAGAAGAGACATGGGCAGCGCTTTTCTCTTGTGATGAGAATAAAGCGCCTGGTCCGGAAGGTTACAACTTTTTCTTTTATAAAAGATTTTGGGAGGATCTTAAAGCTGAAATTATGAGCATTCTTCACACATTCCACCATTCCTCATACTTACCACAGGCCATGAAAACATCTCACACCATTCTCATTCCGAAAGTTCCAGGGCCCTCTCCTTTGAATAACTACCGTCCGATTGCCTTAATTCACGGAATTTACAAGATCTTGGCGAAGATACTCTCCCGCCGTCTTCAACCGATCTTACCTGGACTGATTTTTGAAAATCAGTTTGCTTTCATTAAAGGCAGGAACATTCACGAGTGCTCTTTTCTTGCCTCGGAAGTGGTTAGCGCACTTCATAAGCAACGACGATCTTGCCTTGTCCTCAAAATTGACTTCCATAAGGCATTTGATAGTATCTCATGGTCATATATAGATGCGATGCTTTTGGCAATGGGTTTTGATAGGAAATGGATTTCTTGGCCCTCGAATTGTCGGAAAAATTCCACGACTTCTATTCTTATCAATGGCTCCCCGAGTGACCCCATTCGTCTGCAGAAAGGTGTTAAGCAAGGAGATCCCCTATCTCCCTTCATTTTTGTCCTAGCAGTGGAAGGTTTGAAGCAGTTATTCGAGGCTAGTGTTCGTGAAGGTCTAATTCCAGGTTTCCGTTTAGACGATACCTTCCCAGATATCTCTCTGCTGCAGTTTGCAAATGATACCATATGCTTCCTTCAGGCGAATGAATTAGTCATCTCCGCTCTTATACGCATCTTGAGATGCTTTGAGTTAATCTCCGGGCTCAGAATTAATTTTCAAAAGAGTTCGCTCTTGGGTATTCATGTTGATCACAACAACCTTTGTGGCTTTGCTTCTCAAATGGGCTGTCGTGTTGAGCAGTTTCCAATTAAATATTTGGGAACGCCGCTCTCCTTTAAGCGACTACCGACTTCCTTATGGGATCCACTAATTGCAAAGTTCACGAATAGATTGGCAAATTGGAAAGGGAATTGTCTTTCTTACGCGGGTAGAATAGTTTTAATTAAATCGGTCCTTTCCTCCATTCCTATTTATTTGCTTTCCATTTACAAATTACCAAATTCAGTAGAAGCAAAATTGACTAGCTTAATGAGGAATTTCCTTTGGCGTGGAGATGGGAATGTAAATGGGATTTGTAAGATAAGCTGGAACATGGTGAACTTACCTTTTTCTCTCGGGGGTCTTTACATTCGGGATTTCAGATTGATTAATTGCAGCTTGATGCTCAAGTGGCTATGGAAATTACGATCAGCGAGTCAGAATACCTTGTGGTACATTTTATGCGTTGCTCGAAATGGATTTCGATCTTGGAACGATGTCTTTATCTCAGATACTTCCAAGCTATCTCCTGTTTGGTCTGACGTGGTTCGCTGCTGTTTCGGCAACCGATTGTATTGGGAATTTTTTGCTTCGAATTGTCGAGTTAGAATTGGTAGCGGGATGCGATCTTCTTTTTGGTATGATAATTGGACGGGCTACCAAAGCCTCGAACTGTTATTTCCAGACCTTTACGCCTTATGTAATCATAAATCATGTGCTGTTCGGGATGGCTGTTTAGCTATTTTTGGGGTCAACAGTTTCTGTCGACCCTTTTCGAAGAGAAGGCTGCGGTTGAATATGCAAATCAGATGCACTGAACTCTGCAATTGGATTGTGATGGTCTGTCCTAACATTTTCAGCAACCATTCTGTTTCGGTTGGCAATCAACTTCAGCTCACTTTTGATACTGATGCTGACCGGTTTATTTGGGCTCCTGGGAATAGTGGGAACTACACTGCAGCAAGTTTCTGCAGCAACTTTTATCACCCGTCTCGTTGGCCCGTTCCGAGTTCTGATTTTTCGTTAGTTTGGAAGAGCTGTATCCCGCCTAAGTTACGCTTTTTTGGTTGGTTAGTTTTACATGGAAGGCTACCCACTAAATCTTTCTTGTTACATGGAGGCTGCAATTTCATTAACGAGGACTGCTGCCCTTTTTGCAATTGCGCCGAATCTGTAGACCATGCGCTGCTGCTGTGCAATCGAAAACGACACGTCTGGCAAGCTGCCATGAGGTGGTTCGGTTTCTGCTGCCCCCTACCATGCAATAGTGAAGCTTTTCTTTTGCAATGGCGTGCCTTCTTCCAACCGGGACGAGCCAAGGAATTCGGTACTTCATTTTGGATTGCCATTGCTTGGACCATTTAGACGACTAGGAATAAACTCGTCTTCGAAGGAACTCATCCTACCTTGGATCACGTAGACTATTGTTTACATTTGTGCTGGTTTTATTTTAAATGTAACAAGCGTAGTGTGGGTAGCTCGGAGTCGGACCTTTTTGTAAACCCGGGCTTTTTACTCTCATGTAACTGATGGTTTTTATTTTATTTATAAAAGAGGAATAGGTGTTTTGTAGACAAGCGTATGCATCAACCTAGTTGGGACATATGCCCCGAAATTTTCACCTATTCCAATATTTTTCCCGTTGGGGGAACACATCGTTCTCCCGAGGGGTTTTCAAAAATTAAACCAGTAGTCTCCTATTATTAAATACTTAACAATATTCAATTAAGAAATATATATATATATATATATATATATATATATATATATATATATATATAATGGTTTACATGCTGAGTACTGTGAGCTCCTGAAGACTAATTTTTATTGCGTATTTTTCAAGCTCTTTACTCGGTGTTTGCCATTTAAAACAAAAATTTTCTTGTAGGAACACCTTAACACAGTAACACCTTAACACAGTAATATTACCAAATGAGCTAACCCTGAAGGTAATGTTAATGAACTTGATGTTTAATTTTCACCAAAGTCTTGTACAAATTATGATGTCAACCCCGAAAAATCATTGGAAACATAGAAACCAACGAAACTGTGACAGGGAACATGCAATGTCATAAGCAAATATTAGAAGATCAAATCTCATAATTTATAGATAATGACAACCTCAAATGTGTCTCTTAAGCATTTATTTTAAGTCTATTCCTATCTCTACACAAGTCTTTGTCCAATTAATTTTATGTTATGTAGGTAGGGATGAAAACGAGGTTTAAAGGGTTAGGGAATGTGTTCCCATCTCCATACCCATTAAGGTTTGGAGAAAAAATAATTTTCATAAACTATTAAGGATTTGAGGATAATTTTCTCCATCAAATATCAGGAATTCCCCATTTCCCCACTAAAATAAATAATATGTAACTATTTTCGAAGTTTCACATGATAAAAACTTTGAATCGTTACTTCAAAATTTTAAACCATCAATGTTTCAATAGCTAATGCTAAATAAATTTGAATTTTTAATATATAATTTAATAAGTCTATCACATTTAGACCTGTTCGTGGGCCGGGCTACCCGCCCGAGCCTGCTTACATGGACCAGGCTTGGACACGCATTTTTTAAAAAAACCCAGCCTGAGCCCGAGCCGGTCAAAGCCCGAAGATTTATGGGCCGGGCTTGGTTTTTATATAAATCCCCGAGCCCCGCCCGACGAATAATTTTATTTATTTATTATATATTTATACATTAAATTTATTATTATTTTAAGATTTTATATTTTATCTTATTAAATTTTTATATTTGGTTACGATAAATGTTACTAAAAATTAAAGATTAGTAAACAATTCAATTGTATTTTTAAAATTTAAACATATTTTGACTTTTTTTTATATTTTTTCTATTAATTTAATAAAAAAATTTATAACAAAAAAAATATTCATGAGCTTGGGCCGGGCTTGGGAATGACCTTGTTAGCCTGACACAAGCCCGGCCCGAGCCCAAAGTTCTAAAGTAAGGGCTTGGATTAAAATTTTTTGTAAAAAGCCCGCCAAGCCCGGCCCGAACCTGGCCCGACCTGCCCGACGAACAAGTATTACATATTAAATCCTAAACATCAATCTTAAGATGCAATGTTCAACATTCAAAATAAGAATGTTAATAAAAATATCAAAGTCAACAATATTTGGTTCAATTCCTCATTATTCTTCCAATTATATATATAGCCTTCAGGATTACAAGGTTAGTAAAATTACAAAAAAAGACTTGGTATAAGCCTATATCCATATGTCATATAATATAAACTTAAATCTTATATAAAATATAGAAAAATATTTGGAAGTTTCGGGAATAATTCAGAGAATATTTGGGGATTCTCCGATGGAGGTCTATCCGTGTTGGGTTCGGGGATTTGTCAAATTGAGGAGTGCATTCCTCATCTCCATATCCATTAAGGTTCCGGGTACAAAAAAATCTCCACTCCCTACCCGTGAGGAATTCGTATCGGAGATTCTCCATCCTTATCGAAGCGGATCTCCATCGATTCGGAGATTTCCGACCCCATTTTCAACCCTATATCTAGGGATGAAAACGAAACTTAATGGGACAGGGAATGCATTCCTCATATCCATACTCATTATGGTTTTAGGGGAAAAATATTCTCCGTTTCCATATCCATTAATGTTTCGGAGATTATTTTTCCTCCATTTCCTTATTGAAATTCTCCATCAGATATCGTGGACCATTTCCCCACTAAAATAAATAATATGTAATTCAAAGTTTCATACAATGAAAACTTTGAATCGTTACTTCAAATTTTTTAACAATCAAATTGTTGTGATATTTAATACTAAATAAATTTGAAGTCTTAATGTATAATAAAAAGTCTTTCACATCACATAATAAATCCTGAACATCAAACTTGAGATGCAATGTTCAACGTTCAAAACACTAATATATATTAAAGGCTTAATGCATCCACACCCCCCTGAACTTGTTCAAAAAAGGCTGTTGTGCCACCCTGAACTTTGAAATGTGATAAATAGCCCCATGTACTTGTCTAAACGCGTCAATTTACTCCTTCGTAAAAATATCGGTTTCAAGAACAAGAAGGTGAAAACAACAAGCTAAGAATCGATACAATATTATGGTTAATTGAAGAATTATTTATAATAGAGATGAAGTTTTGAAGAAGATGAATAACATATATTAGGGATTTTGAATTGTAAAAATTAGAATGTTAAGGAATTTTTTTATTCATATTCTATTCCATCAACATATTTCACACGCGTGTATTTTGATTACCATCCACGTAGAAAGCCAAGTCAACACAAGGGGGTAAAGTGACACGTTTTAGACAAGTACAAGGGGCTATCTATCACATTTCAAAGTTCAGGGTGGTAACAGCCCTTTTTAGACAAGTTTAGGAGGGTGTAGATGCATTAAGCCTATATTAAAACATCAAAATCAACGATATTTAGTTCATTTCCACATTGTTCTTCTATTTTCATACATAACCTTTAGGGTTTCTATTTTAGTAAAATTATAAAAAAGGACTTGGTATAAATCCATATCTATATGCCATATTATATAATCTATAATTTTTATAATACATAGAAAATATTTGAAGTTTTCAGGATAATTCGAGAAATATTTGAAGATTCTTCAATGAATATCTATCTATGTCGAGTTCGGGAATTTGTCAGATTGGGTTATATCCATTAAAATTTCAGGTACAAAAAATTCTCTATTCCCTACCCATGAAGAATTCTTATCAGGAATTCTCTATCCTTATCGGAGCAGATCTCCATCAGATTCGGAGATTCCTTTCAACCCTAATGTTATCTCTTTTCACCCTTCACGTTCCTTTTACAATGTTTTCTTTTCACATTGGTGGTGTTTAGACAAATGACACTCCGTCGTCCATTACAACTCCTTATTACTTGCACAAGTAATGAAAATTTCCTAGACAGTATATGTACAGTTTGAACTGTCCTAAATCTCAATAATGAGCATATGAATCATTGATTAGAAGTTGAAAATAAAATTTCCATTTTACTGTCCCTTCTCGCAGCATTCAGAAAATAATTAACATTACAACACAACTAATCCTACAGTACCACAAACATGTCCCAAAGCAAACAAATAATTTTATAAGGCATTTAATGCACTTCAACTTGGCATTCTTTTTGTATCTGATAGACTAGATTACAAAGACTCGGGACTTGTAGACGGTCTTATTCTTGAGGGCATTTGTGTACCTTCACATCCAAATCCAAATCCGAAGTTGAACCCCTGCTTTTTAGGTGTAATGGACATATTATTCATCGCGTAGTCAAATTCATCCATATCCACATGATGCTCATCTATACTACCCACCATTCCTTCTTCTCTAACAACAAAGTCCTCCGCGATTTCTTCATCACTGCTGTCTTCCTCATCGCTGGCATATGTTGGTCTCACGTTCTTCCAGTACAAGAAATTAGGCCGGATGAAACTCCTAATGGAATTTATGCAGCATCAAATATTAAGATGTACAAACTTCCATGAAACCAAGTCCTGTAAAATCATTTCATGTACAGAAACTGAATTACCTGTCAGATTTTTGAAGCAAGCATGGGTCAAACGGAAAGAACATGTCAAGTCTCTCCAGCCCACCAAAGCCACGGGAAAGATCTGATTCCAATAAATCTTCAAAAACGAACGTTTCGGATGTGGTAAATAGATGAGCTGCTTTTGCTTGTCTGAGAAATTCTTCTACTATAGAAGGAAGGCACACCTGTTAACAGAAACATTAAGTATCTGTATTAATGTGGTGCAATTGTGAAAGACAAAAAGGTTAAGCCGCATTTAAAAAAACAAAATATCCCCTCTTGTGTCTCTTTTAAAAATTTCAAAATCACATTCTAGAAGGATCTGACCTTCAAAGCACCCATATCATGTTTCAAGATAGACTCTATAGGCATGAGAAGAAGCTGAGATTTGAGCAGAGAAACGTCCATAATTGTCTTCATGCGAAAGCATAGCACATACATAATTGCCTGTCATGACGAAATTAGCAATCAAAAGATCAGTTCTTAAATTATACCAGATGCCAGCAAGCATAATTGTAAACAATAATAAAATAGATCAAAAATCCACATTTGTGCACTACAGTGGATGCGCCTATCGCCAGAAAAAAAAAATACTGATCAATAGACAAACCGCATAAAAGTTAACATCAAACACAATTTCAAAACATCTACAGTTGTTCAAACAGACCTTTAGCATATCCGAAATAAGAAATGAAACAACCACCAGATAAAAGTTGCCCCAATGCAGCAGTTACATAAAAAGAACACACTTAAGGCAACAAGGAGTGAACAAGAAGTGGCTTCATTAAGCCATCAACAATGTCATATCAAGCATTATGGGTATTGAAATCTTGGAGGAACCAAGGGAGAATTTAATGCCTTTAGTCTTCATAGTAACATCTACACAGTATAGGTGTAGTGTAGCAGTAGCGTGGTGAGACACAGAAGCACTTCAGTACCCAAAGGCCAAAGCATATCCCAAAGGAAGAGAACAATGAAAACATCCAAATAATTCAAGAAGCATGTCAACTAGTGAGTAAAGTAGTAACTTATGTTCAAGGCACATCTTCAGAGGAAAACTATGATGACCATAAACTAAAAGTCAACATCACCAATTGCCATATACCTGACATCCAGAATAAAATATTCGATTGGCTTCTGGATTTATGTTGCCCTCCTGGATTTTACAATATTCTGAACACCAATCAACCAGCCTGAGAAACCATAGAGAAAGTTTAAGAACAGCTTTCCAAATTAACAATGACCAAAGCTACACTATAAAAAGGATAGTAGTAGAATGATGCAATACCTTTTCAATATACTAGCAACAAAAGCAGCAGAAAGAAACTTTGCACGAGCTAAATAACTGGCAAGATAAGCTACAGAACTCATCCTGAATAGAAGAGGAGAAAAGCAATAAAAAATGTTAGAGAATGATTACGAGTATGATACGAGCAAGAACATACCAAACCCAAAAAGTAAACACTTTCCAAAATCATATTAACACCAGAAACCAAATGATATATCTGTTGCAATAAAAAAATCATAGTACCTCGTAAGTGGGTTGTCATCGGAAACAAACCTATCCACAAGTGTTTTAGCAAACTTCACTCCACAATTTTCAGGATCCAGTGCACAGGCATAGAACATAACAAACTGCATGCACAAGTAACCTTTTTAACAAAAAGACAATTTGGTAGCGTGACAGCATCTTAAGATGACCAAATTAAGATAAAATCCCAAATATAGTCTGAGAATATATGAACTCGCCTTCATAATTTTACCGGCCTCATCAGACATGGAAAGAAATTTACTTAATCATGAAGAAACTCAAATATGCTAAATTCATAGTTCTGAATATCCCCAGGCAATTAGATACATGTTACGTGTATTTTTCTTGTCAAAAGTAATGACTCAGCCCGTTGTCTCAAAATGGAGAACACCAAATAGACGAGAAAAACCTTAAGGGTCATGCATCCAAGAATACCACACAATGCCTACTACCCTCTCTGGAAAAGCAGATACACATTCCCAGTTCATAGCATTAAACTTAATAGTCTAAAAAAAGCATAAAGTGTAACCTTTTTCAATTAAATAAGACCCCAGAATCCCAGATTCATCTAAGTAAGACTAAACAAATGTTACCTGAGCAAACTTTGACTTGTATGTGTTCAGGATTGTCAGCATGAAAGAATCCATAAGAGTTTCAAAAACCTAAAATATAAAATTACAAAATTTAAAAAATAATTATGCCAGAAATAGATGTTAAATGAAATTGAGTAAATATTACTCATACCTCCCCCAAACGCTTATTGTTTGCACATGATTCAAGATGCTCAAATGTTCGCACCATTAAACTGTCTAACAGATCAGCAACAACATTTTTACCCAAACTTTTGTAACTCAATCGTCTTGGAAGCTGTAGAACGAAACAAGAATTGTATATCAGAATCAAATATTAAAAAAATGAAAACAATTCTATTACAAATGGGAATGGCATAAGTTGCAAAATGATCCACAAAAGATATAAATATAAATAAGTTCATAAGTTCCCAGAAACACAAGGCATGTTTTGCCAATTTTTTTTGTCTGTTACAAGACTTTAGAGTCTAGCAACATATTTATCAGAAAAAGGAGAATAATACCTCGTCATAATCAATATCATCATCATCAGCAGCAAGGTCATGTGAATCTTCTAGCTCGATCGCAAAGATTCCTTTACATGAGTCATCTCGTAAAATGTCATCCCAACCAATAGCCACCTATATGTTGAAAGTTTTCACACATTACTAAATTCCAATAAAAAAAGTAATTGCTGAAGAATATATACTTACGTCCAAATCTATCAGCATATCAACAACTGCCTTAAGCATCCTGCTTCCAACAAATTCTCTAATTTCACCACTCTCCAATCTCAACATATTCTCGATATAGATTTCAGCCTATAAAAATGCAAATAAACAAGTTATCAAACAGGTTAATGAAAAAACAACTGATCAGTGACGGAAATTTTTGAGGCGGCAATATAAAAAAAATGAAGAACCAGTTATGTCAATAATCATAGGATCTTGTGCTTAGTAACAGAATATAGAGTTGAAACTTGAAAAAGTTGACAGAAAAAACAAAGGAATTCACATCAGCAGAGCACCTCAGGCTTAAACTTACCAATAGACAATGCCAGTTCAACAAAGAGCAAAACACAAGATACAATATCTCCCACCCAATAAACACCAATCTATAGGCTCAGCTCACTTGTAATTATGTAATAAGTATAAAGATTATAATAATAATTTTATTACAAGTATCATGCCTGCAAAACCCAATAGCAGGAAAAGCATGCATACATCTCTTGTACCAAAACTAAAAAAGTCATAACTCGTGACTCATGAGTAGTCAATGGTCAAATTAACTTTTTATTTGAGAATCTCCAATAGTGTTTCAAGAAATACTAAAAATGATAGCTCAAACTTGTAGGTGACTACTGACGTAACATTACAAATTAGTCAAGTCATCATTTGCACAGGAAAATGACGAGAAGAGACACATTACTGAAATAACTACAGAAACCAACAACAATAGAAAGCGAACATAATTGCCTCAAAATGAAACAGCTTTGACTCTCATATCCACTAACAGAAAGCATTCTAAGTATTAATTCAAATGAATCACTGCGTTTATGCAAGTAGATACTTGACAAGATAATTACAACTACAGTATAAGGACATTGCAAAAGGGAAGCACCAAAGGGATCAGGCTAATAGATAAAATATGCTACACAGACATTGGATACCAACAGAAAGTTATTTGCTAGAGTTCTGTAAAAATCAAAACACCAACCAAGACACCTTTGACAGTAACCAGTGTATACTGTCACTTCCTTTCCATTAAGAAAGCTTTAGAGCCACAACAAATGCATTACCAGCTATATAACTAATCTTAAATAAGTCTACACGCATCATTCAGAATTTCATAATGAACTCACTCGATATTTTAGACGGTCATTCTCAAAATCCCTCTTCAACGTCGTTGGCATCCTATCAACAACTATATCAGATAATCTTGAGGCCGCCAAAGGTACCAAATTAGCGATGTCTTGCAAAGCAGTATGTAGACGTGAAAAAACTTGTTCCTTTTTTGTCTGACCACGAGGCTGCTTTAACATGTCTACCATCCCAAATGGTGGCATAAAATTTCTTACAAGCATGTCCAAGCATGAATCAATGTATTTTCCATCTGAAGCAGCCTGTTAAATAAAAATAATGGATTCAAACAACAATACACTGATATACGGCTGCATACACTAAAAAATACTACGTACCAGTGCTATAATCAATTCAAGCAAAGCATCCATTGCATCAGGACTATAATTCCACATGCTCATCCCAAAAATCTGATATGCCGTTCAAATATGCAGATAAGGCTCGATGATTTATTTGAGGAAATACAGAGAAAAACAAATGACGAATACTTACACAATCGAGAAGAAGATTATGATGAATGTTGTCTATATAAGAAACTGCCCCAGAAAGTGCCTTTAGACTAGTCTGCCATGTGAGCCAAAACTAATTGTAAAATTACCCAAATAAAATAATTACTGCAAAGAGAGCAGACAAGGCCTCAGGTAAGATACATACCACAAGAAGTGCAACCTCATCTGGGCCAAGACGTTGTGAATGATGCATGACACCAATAAGCTGGTGATAACTGCCTCCTTCTCCCTATCCATAAGAATTCAGGATAACACAACACATAAGATATGCTGCAACTATGCGGAAAATAAAAATACCTATAGTAGTTACAAAAATGATTCAATTAAGAAACCAAGCATGCCTTGGCCAATAGATCTTTTCAGAACCATTTGCTGGGAAAACTACCTTTTGACTCTTAAGAGTGTTCACAGGTTGGTTATGGTTAAGGTCAGAGTTGAATCCAAAACCAAACCAACCTCATGGTTCTTTAAATTTCAGAACTGGGACTGAACTGTTCTTCAAGATTTACCAAACCAAAGAAACATCATTTTCGTTTGGTTTGGTATAAAGGTTGAAGCTTCCTGGTCAAAGAGTGAACAACTGGATGGGTCAACCCAAGAACATTTTCTTCACTCAAATATCATTGGTTATAAAATATAACAATAACAACATTACAGAAGCAAAGTGTGAATGAAATAGATGGATATATAATTTCATCTAGAATCATGTGATGTTAGAACAAACCTTATTAGAAACTCAGCACAGTTTGACTACTAATATTCCATACTGATAAACAATTCATAGACTAATAGTTCATCAATGACCCAACTGACCACATGTATATGAGACATCAAAACATCCAAATTGTTTCAGCCCCAATAACTCTTTGCCATCTGATCTCAAGACTGGGATTTATAACATATTGTAGTTTTCCAAGACGAGACTCTTAATCATCTTAAAATAGTTGTTAAGGCAGCACCTCAGACGAGCATTAGGCAGGGCGAGGGGTCCCTCGCCTCACCCTACCTTGGGCAAGGTAGGGTTCATCAGGCGAATGCCTTGAGCCCCTAGGCACGCCTTATGGCGGCCGCCTAGGAGAATTAGTTCCATCAGGTGCTTTTTCTTGTTGCCATGTCAATTCCTCTAGCTAAGCAGCTTAATAATGCAACTGTGAAGCTTCCGAATGTATTGAATTGGAGTAGTACCAGCTATACTAGTAGATTTTAGTCGTGTTTTTTTAGAAGTTGTACTTTCTGGAATCAGAACATGATATATCAACTTGGTTTTAGCCGGATAGTTTATCTTTTTTTACAGTTTCCAAAGCTGAAAATACTACCACAATGCATGAGGTTAGACAATAAGCTAAATTATATAAAAGTTTATCAATAACTAGTTTGTTTCTTCCTTATTCTTTAGTGTTTGCAGTTTGAAGAAGTATATCACATCATACTCTAGATTTTATTAGTATATTACATCATACTCTAGATCGCAATTAGAGGTACTTCATCTGGTAACTTAGTCTATCTCACATTTGTTGCATATTCTAGCATTTGTTGCATGTTAAGAGTATTGCTACACTTTTTTTAATTTTCAGTGCGCCTCGCTTATATTTTATAAATAATAATTATATTCTCTTATTGGATATTTCATAGTTTAAATATCATTTCCTCAATGCCAATTTCTTGTTGTGCAACTTCTGATGTTGTTATTTAGGAGGTTTAGTTGATTGATGGCTTCTAAAGGGCAATATACATAAATATATAATTGTGTACCGCAGGCAGGAGCCTCACCTTCCGGCATGCCTCACCCCCTATTGCCTTAGACAACTATGATCATGTATGCATTTATCTTCCAGATGTTGGTGATGGCATTATACAATATTATCAAGTCATCACCACCATGAAGACCTGAGAAACTCGACACTTCAACCTGAAGTAGTCAGGTCGGGAACCCCTAGCATGTGGGATTCCAGAAAAATCAAGATCCTACGAACTCTGTTAATGTCAAGCCCATACAAATCTCTTCCCCTCCCAAATACAAACAAATCCAAAAAATAGAAAAGTTTGAGAAAGATTTTCAGGTTACGGTTACAATGTTGAAAAAATTCCATGCATCCAGCTGGAGCAAATATTCAAGCAGAAACACAAAAATAATTGATTTTAGTTGCGACTATTTATTTAAAACATGAAATACAGGCCATGAAAGGCTTGGTGAGTTAATAGACAACAAATTTCCGAACAAGGATAGAAAGTACATTAAAATTATTCTAGGCATTTACAACGGAATATGACAGCCAATATAAATGGCCTATCGAGCAAACCCAAAAGAAGTCCCTACAGCGCCTACACAAATGACAGGCTTGTGCATCCATCCTCCTAATGAGGCACTCAACAATGGAGGAGATAACCCTATCACAAAAGAGGTTCACATAATTAAAGGAATGGTAAATCAAGTTGGAAGTGAGGAAACACGAGTATGAAATACGAAAAGCATCACAGGAACAACAATTATATTTGCTCAGAACACTGAGCTCTCCCTCATGTAATTGAATTCGACTCTTTCAATAAATCTCTACCAATACCAGGCCTTAAGGCTGAGTCTCCCAAAAAAGTAAAACAAAATATACTCAACAAATTGAGTGTTAAACCAATAAAAGTAGCTAAAGGCACAGAGTACACTTACCGAACGAACGGAGACAAGAGCCTCCCTTACATGATAAACTAAGTCGGAATCACTGAAATTAACATCCTCCATGCCGATGTCTAATTCCGCTCCCATTTGGCCAAAATGCACAAAGAGATGCTAAAGGCAGTATATCGGGTGGCTGACTCCTCAAATCCTGTCAGCGATGGTTGACCTGAGACCATAAAGAACCACTCATAAACAAAATTTGTCTGCCGAGTTTGATACTCCATTCCAATGAAAAACATAAATCCACATTCATAGAAATATATATTTATCAGAATTCAACCACTTTACTTGCTTCCTACAATGAACAGTTTATGTACGTACGTGCCTAAGCACGAAAATTGATCCAGCAAGGTTTTTAAGATTTTACAATAACACTATTTTAAAAGACTGAGAATAGGATTTGAATTTGAAACCTCCCATTAAATAAGAGATATCTTTAACCAAGATACATAATTCAAAACCTCAATTCTATATTTCAATTCAACTATTCTTATAAAAAAAACTACCTATTTTTTATAACCCTGATATTACGATTAATTTCAATTTAAAATCTAATTCTATACTTAATTTTAATTCAAATTTACTCAGAAAAAACCTCTAGTTAAATTTAAAATTATGAAACCCTAACTAAAGTTAAAATAACTAGCTAACCTTTAACTAAAGATGGAGAAGTTGAAGCGTTCACGGCGGCCAGCAGCGCCGGCGGCAAAAAATGGGGTGGAAGACCGGATAATGGTGGAGGATATTGTTCGAGAAAGGGAAAGAGCTACGAAGGAGATGAGCAATAACCCTCTAATAGTGGCAAGGAAATTGAGAGAGTGGCTCCCTTCATGTCTTTTTCCTTAAAAATATGAACCCTAGGCCAAACGATCAAACGACGTCGTTTGTCATGGGGTGATACTTCAATGATTTGTTATTTTATTTTCCTAGCCGACCTGTAGCATCTCTCCCAATTCTTTTTCTCTGTTTTCCAGCTGGAGCACAAATTGGGATTTAAGTTTTGTTCTTTTCAATTTATTTCACAGTTAATTTAATTTATTTTAATTTTTACAAGTACTACAAATCTACAACTTTACATTAAAATAAATATATTTTAATTTAATTCAGTTTAATTCAATAACTTATAAATATATTGAAAAAAAAATATAATCTCATACTCGAGATTTCATCAATATATACAATGCCTACGTACTGTTAGTGGAAAAAGTAAACATAACTGACATTCTAACGTAAAAAAATATACAGGCATGTTGATTATTGTTTAAATTTATAAATTTTGCTGTAATGTTTGTAGATTAGTAATTTGAAATTGTACATACTTTTTTAGTTGAAAAGTTAGAGCATTCCTTATAGAATACTTTTTTAGTTGAAAAGTTAGAGCATTTCTTATAGAAAAAGTTTTAAAATATGATAGAAAATATTAAGAATCAATTGAAATCTTCTCATTTCCAACACAAAGAATTTAAAACGAAAAAAATTTTAATGATAGAATTCAATTTATTTCTTTTCAATAAAATCGATTCCAAACATATTGTTGTATTTGCCCCTACTGTTTACAATTTCTTCCTTTCCATGTAGCAGCATGTTTTTTCTAATTGAGTTCCACTTAAACATTAATATCAACGTATTAATTAATATAATTATTGTCCTTAACTATTAAATAATAATAATAATAATAATTAGTATTATTATAGTAATTATAGCAATAACTAACAACGTATAATAATAACAAATAAAATAATTATATATTTGTTCAATACAACAATTTAAAAAATAGTACCTAAACTTAATATTGACATATTAGTATAATTGGTAAGAAAATATTTAATAATATTATTAAAGGAATATCATCAATTTATTGATCATCCTTTATGAATACAATAACAAAATTATAAAATTATTTTTTAGTAAAAACTTATAATTATAATAAAGATAACATTTTTATTAATTAAAATACTATTATTAATAAAATGTATTATAATACCCTAATAAATAAAAATATAATATTAAAATTTATAACAAAAATTATGATTACTAATCATTTAATAAATTGTATACTAGTTTATATTAATATTTGAATAATTGTTACTACTAATGTATATTTATATTAAAGCAATTATAATTCAAAACATCATCAACCTTACATCTTCAATTTTCACTTGAAATTTTATTTTATAATTTGAAGTTGTTAACCCTGATTTCAAATTTCACTTCAAATTTTAAAACCCCAACTACAGGAGTAATAGTAATTTTTTATATATAAAAGAACATTAATATTCTAAATATATATTCAAAGTAAAAAATTTAAAATAAAAGTAAAAAGAACAAAAATATAAAAATATAAAATTATGAATAATGTCACTTTTCAATTTGAAATGACATCATTCACACTTCAAATTTGAAGCTGGAAATGAAGTGGGATTAAACCACTCCACTTCATTTCCATCTCCAACCTACAACTCTAAACCAAATTTTTGAAGTTAGGTTGAAGATGCACTTTATGGCTCATTTTAAAGCAAAACATAGACATGACTACTCTGTTGCTTTGTCACGTGGAGTTTTATTATCAGCGTTGGATTCCTCCTCGCTTTGGCGAGTATACGGTGGAGCGATCAACTTTCTCTGCCTTAACTCAAATCTTTAATGTCATCATCTTGGAAATGATATCCTTCAACCATGCTTTAATTTATTATAATTCATGATTTAACGTAAGATTCGACCTATTCGCTACTGAATTAGTATTGAATCATATGATTCATAGGCTCTGTCTCGATTTTATATAATCAGGCGGTCAAGGTGGAAAGTGTCGCCAAAAACCAGAAAAGTATTGCCAAGGCTACATAAATGTCGTTAAAGCCTAGAAAAATGTCACTACATGAATTTTTAATTTTATTATATAATAATTTATCTGTTAGTTAAATTTATTATTTTAATTCGTTAATAAGTATTAAATATTTTAAAATACTAATTCGCCTAGTCCCCGCTTAGATCCCGATTAATCTTCGATTAATTTCAACGTAGGCCCCCGGAGGCTCTATCCGCCCGACTAGCACGTAGCACCTTTTAAAACAGTGTTCATAGGGAATTAAGGTTCACCACAAAGATTTGAATCGGTATGGGGTGAATCAAATTGTGAGATTTGTATCGAGAATAGTAATATTTTGATAACTTTATGATAACCACCATCTTAAGCTGCTTTAAGGAGATCGTAGTGTTTAAATTTCTAAATCAAGATTGAATCACATGTCACAGTTACTTAATTGACAGATTGGCCAAAATGGAAAATGAGATCGATAATCGACATGATTCATATCTGTGAAGTTTTGTTAAGAGAGATCACAAATGATTGAATAATAGTTGATGCCAAGAAACCAAAAACCCATTCCATGATCCAGAGGCCCATGGCCCATAAAGCCCTTTAAGCCTAAAAACTCAGTCAACCCACTATGGGAGTTGGAGGTTATGACTGGGTTACTTCACCTAGGCGGTTATGCCACTACATTTAAGTGGTTATGCCACTACCTCCTCTATCACTTATATAAGGTATTTCACAATGATGACTAAGGTACGTTTTACTTCTATATACTACACTCTTGTATTATCTGCATGTCGCCCTTGTTAACTAACTTGAGCGTAGGAGAGGCTTTGTCGATACCCTGGCCGAGCCTGTCAAACCACTTTACTGTGTTGTAGATAACTTTATTTGGATCGTTCGACATCATTGGTGCGGTGAGCGTGGATCAGACCAAAAATTGATCTTTTCAAGTCCATAAATCTGGAAAAAAAATTGTTCCTCCCATCAAGCAATTTGTTTCGGATATGCCCTTTGAAGCCTGATTAATATGCAAAAATGAGGCTCCTCTAGTTAAGCTATTTCTTAAACATGCAAATGATCAAGGTTTAATCAAATCAATAAAAAAAAGTGCAAATTTGAAGATGAAACCTGGTTGATCCTTCCCCCCTCTCTCTCCTTCTTTCTCAACGAGCCGGCGATGTGATTCGAAGTGATGGTGGCGCCAGATCCGATAGAGGCAGAAGCAAGGAAAGGAGCAACAACCCCTTCCTGACATACCAACCGCAGTATCTCGGCCTCACCAGTTCCCTTGGCTTCAACTAGCGCCAATTTTCAAAATATTAGTCTTAATAGTCCCTTAGGCTCCTGCGAGTGCCAGCTAGCGAAGTCTCGGCCTAAAAAATGAGTTCGATAGGATTTCCACAGGCTTGGTCCTTGCAAGCTTCGGTCACAAAAAGCTACGGCCACAGAAATTGGTCATTGATGGTTCGACTTCCACCAGTTCGGCTTGAACGAGTGCCAGAGATATGAGCTTCGACCTTCACGGATGTTTGCTCCAATTAGCGAGCTCTGGCCAGCGCATCTTCAGCTAACATAGCCACGATAATCATTGGCTCCCACCTTGAGATTTGGCCACCACAAGGCAAGTAAACCAATCTTTCATTTCGACTATTTTCTCTGTCAAGTTCATATGTTACCGCTAGTTAATCAAGACAGTAATTGAACATGCAAACGTTGTAAGGTGGAATTTCAAAACTTAAAATTAACCTAAGGATCTCCTAATCATGCCATGATTGATATGCATGTATAGATCGAGAGTGAAAATATCTAGATTTCGCTACATTCAAAGTCTAAGTGAGAAAAATGTATAAGTGATTCAATTCTTGTTTCGATCACTAGATTTCTCCACATATTCGAGCGATTGTTGTATGAGTATAATTGCAAAGCACTTATCAATAAAAGTTTTCATTCTTTAACATTCATTTGTTCAAAATTCACAAAGAATAGCATCCTAGCGGAGGTTCTGTACGAGTCGAGATCGAATTCAAAGTAGACACAAGAATTGCGGGAATTGATGACTCCCATTAAAGAGTGGATACGATTTAATCAACTTTAGCTTTCACTTGCATACCTTACAACTTTACTTTATTTTCTACTTATATTTCTATTTCAAAGTTTATGATATGTCTATGTGTCATAATGAGTATTTCATCTTGCATCATTTATATTAATCAAGTTATATGCTTTCGAGTTAACTTTAAGAGTGATTTTGGGGTTAACAAGATTGTGTGTAAGAACTGGATATGTGATTATAACGCTGTTTAGTGAGCCAATATTTTTGGAGTGGTAACTTACTAAATATGGCTATGTGAGAGCGACCCGTACTAAGTATTAGTAATATTGTTATCGAGGTTCTTATAAGTGTCATAATTCATTTACCTTAGATTTAGAAAAGTCATTTCATGTGTTGCTCTGCGGTGAATTATTGAATATTTGGTTGTCTAGGACCGAGTTTGTTGAAGTTATCTAGTGTGTGAAATCTTCTTGATGATTTTGCATGTTTTTCTCTGCTAAACTTGTTCTTAGGAAATATCTATATATTTTACATCTTCTCTATTTTATTCATGCATCTGTCTATTTATCAATCTATCATCCAAACCATCCAACCCTCCAATACAAATTATCTTATTTCTTTTATTCCGTAACTCTAGTTGGTCTTAAGAACCGAATTCCTTCCCTGTGGGATCGATGTCTTTTAAAACTACATCAAAACTGTATACTTGCAGTGGTCACCATTTTTTTATTTTGATAAGCGGTATTGACAACATCTGTTCATATTTTGAACTTTTAACTTATTGGTAGAAAAGTGGGGAACAAGGTTTTTGGCTTCATCACCGAATATGAGTCCATCTAAATTAGTATAGTCAAAACCTTACGATCACCATGGGTAGCGCTTGCGGGCTTGTAGCCCGCTAGCACGCGCGGGCTTACTTCGAGTGCTAGCAGCCCTTGAGCTTTTTCAGCTCGTGGGGCAGCCACGCAGGCCCCACTCCAAACAACCCGTGTTCGTTTGAGGGTTCACTAGTAACGGGGAAAAATCCCTTGCTACGCTTTGTGCAATTTTTCCATATTTTCTCTTTATTCCCTTTAATTATTAATTTGGTCCAACCAATCAATAATTCTTCTAATGAATTTGACAACTAGATATTCTCGGTATAGACCCAATCTAGAGGTTCTTTACTTAGTCCGATAAAGACCCAAAGTGTGTGACCTCATAGGATTCCAAAGTATTGAGCCGCTAGAGGTTAACCTAAATTTGGCTTCCCATATTGGAACCTTTAGGTTCAGTGTTCCAGACCGATATGGAACCTCGATAGCTCTAGACGATCAAATGGACTTTCTAGCAAAGGCGTATGATCACCCAATACTTGGAATGTCACGTACTTGTGACTTGATCTGGTTTTGCAGTAGTAACCAATACAATACACTCCTTCCATCATGTTAAGTACCATCCATTTTATTGAGCTCGGATTAAGTGTCAACTCATGTAATAGTCGTAGCTATCTGGAATTAGACTTGTTCACGAAGAACACCACTTGGCCATTATGTATCAAGATTGACTATAAAACCCTTTCTATCAATCTTATACTCTGATCAGAGGTTTATGAGTGTGTCACTTCAACAAGGGACCTTAAGGTACATCTCCCACTATATCACTATATTAGAAGCGATGAATCCCATCTTGACTACTCAGCTTACCAACATGTGATCTTCACTATACCCATAATCACCCATGTCATCCTGATCGCTAGGGTATGAATAAGTATGACCCAAATTATATCAACTCCTACATAAGGTAACCGGTATCTCAATTTTGAGGATACTTGTACTGCTACTACTATAAGACATGACACCAACACATGGATATAGTTATTTTCGAGTGTCTATCTTATAGCGGTCTCTAGTGTATTACCCGAATACATTCATTTGTTAACTCAAGGTGCGACATTCAGCTCGTGAATTCGGCTGCTTGGATCTAATCTAAGGAGTAAGTCTACACATGCTATTCTGTCCATTCCATTGATATCCAGTCTCAATGAAACTATGACTAAGAATATTTAGACTATTCCTAGTAACACATTTATGCAGTTCTCACACCACATAGCTCCCACCATGTCCTCGCACTTTTACGCTATGAAGTAGTCACAAACTTTGTCTCATTAATGTGTATATACATATTTAATACTATACATATATGATATTAACAAGATAGATAAATAAATTGAAAGCACAAATAAGCAGCAAAGCTGTCTTAATTATTCTTAATAATAATTTGAAACCATTTGTACATTATAGCTAATAAAGATTTATCACCCTAATTGCCTCTAGGGCATACATCATGTCTAACAGTTACTGCAATGACATGATTGAATTCCAGAATTTGTTCATTTCAAAGCCTTTTTAGATGTTAGCGATTGATGAGATTTGGCATTAGTTTATGCACTTGGCCATCCTAGTTCCCTTGTATAAATCACTGAGCACCAAAACATCCAGCCATCAATCAATGGAAGGTATAAAAGAAATCTATAGATATGAGTGAATTTTAAGGCAATTTCCCAAATGCTTAGAATCAAATCTCATTATTTTTTTAAAAAACCCTTCATGTTCATAGCTGTATCATTATATCAGATATACTTCATGACTACATTCAAAGCTAATTAAAGCTCAAGCATAGTCGATTACTACCACATTAATCCGGCTTCAAGAAAGTAGCTATTTAAACTTTTACAACATGAAAAGTGCATATCCACATTTGTTAATTTCTATTGCTAGTTTGGCATAGCAGTGAGCGGACGATGTTTCGATCCGCGTAGATGCCTCGAGGTGCCGCCCCGTGAGATGGGGCATGGGGTTTTTTGAAAGGAGCAAGCTTCGAAAAATGCTTTGCTCGAAGCAAATGTTGTTTGAAAATGTGTTTTTTAAGTTTAATAGACTCGAGATCAAGATCTCTAAACTCAGAGTCGCCACCCTGATTAGCTCTTCAGGGAAAATTTGGTACAGCTTAGATCCGTTAAGCCTAAGCGATACCATAGTTCAGAGATTCAGGTCCGGGATGAGTTACCTATTTCGTCATCATTTGAGTTAACATTATTCCCATTTAGAAACCACACTTATGATATTTCGATTCAATCTAGATGTTTCCGACTTATGTCTTTGATTATTTAGAGTGCATGCAGAAAGGAGTAAATAAAGTGCGAGAAAGTAAACACATAGGAAAGTAAATGCACCTAATCTACGGGATTAATTACATATTGGGATGGGGGATTTACAAATCTCCTAAATACATAGATATATAACAAATATTATATTTGATAAATGCGATACCTGAAGGATTTAAACCCTAACATACATCTATCCTAAATTACCTACATCCACAAAGATTAGCACAGGGGATATTCCACCACAAAAATATGTACCAAGTGTACCACGTATGCTCGATTTGGATTTTGGAAAGACTCGTGTGGTCGAGGTAAAAATAACAGATATTTCAAAGTTCTTATTTGGTGAAAATTGTTCATTTTTATTTTTAACTATGTTGGTCATTTTTATTAGTGAAAATTCCGCATGTTATAGTATTGGGTCGGTTATCCGAGAACTTGAGCTCCCTTCGTGTGGATGACTTAAAACAACATTTAGAAACGTAAATCTAGGCCAAACATGCATAATATATCCATCGTTTGGTTAAAAATGGTAACGATGTCATCTATATCGTTACCGACTTCCTTGTGAAGTTGCGAAATCGATATGAATGGCCCCAAGCACTTCCGTTGCTACTCCAACCTTAATCAACATATTAATACATTAATAAATAATATATAAATCCTAAATAATTACAATTTAGAGGTTTAATTATGCATTTCTAAACTCAGAAGGGTCTCAACAGATCATTCTGAGCTTAAACGATTCGAAACGGAGCAAAACTAAGCGAAATTGAGTTCTGCCAAAGGCAATGTCGTTAACGACATTGCAATATTATTAACGACATTAGGTCAGGTCGTTAATGACATCGAGGTTCCAGACCTACTTAAAACACACAAAAACAGCAGAAACAGCAAAATGAAAATTCAAAACTTCAAACGATTATACATTTTGCTATACTTAACCGATTTGGATGATCTTTATCATTCTAGAAAGCTCAAGATATGTAAAATATTTTTATGTAAACAAAATACTCAAAAAGATTTTAAATCATACTAAAATTTTCGAAAAACAGATTGGTGTGCGAAAATTGAAAAAACCAAAAAGAAAATGATACTTCAAAAAGAAAAGCATATAAATGCAAGCACAAACCCTAGAACTTAGAGGCTAACCCCGTAGTTATGAATCCACTTTCTTTAAGGTCCATGAAGTCCTCCGGGAAGCTCTCCTTGTTTCTTTTTTTGTAGGATTTGGTGATTTACCGAAAATCTTTGGAAGGGATTTATTCCTTGCCAAAGTAGATGCTTTAGAAGGAGTAGTAACCTTCAAGTGAGTGATAAATATGTTGTAGACTCTCCATTCAAGTCTAAACCTCAAGGATTTAATCTAACTAACCCGAAATCTCAAGTGTCGGGGATCAATTGCTCAAGAACACATGAAGAAATGCTCCCTAATACTCTCTAGATCTTTTTTTTCTCTTTCTTTTCAATATTTTCTGATCAAATTCAGTTCCCTTCTCTGGAACTCAACCCCCCTCTTCTGAAAACTCAGCTCTCATTTCAAGAGAGAGCCTCCTTCAATCCAAAAAAGTCAATGTAGAATCTTACTTTTTTCAACTTTTTCCTTAATCACCTCTCTAAATGTTGAATTTTTAGTCTTCAATAAAGTGTGGCAGTTGTATTTCAAAAGATAAGATCCGAGCAAGTGGGCAAAGATTTGCTTTTTGGCTGAAAAAGTCCACAAAATTCAATTCTAGTTCTTCTGCCGCTACAATATCGTTAACGATGTTGCAATGCCGTTAACGACATCACAATGTCGTTAACGATAGTGCCAATGTCGTGAACTACATTGCGATGTTGTTAACGACATTGCAATGTAGTTAACGACATTGCTTCTTTGCCTTGGGCTTTTTATGCTGAAATTGCCTAAAAAAGGGTTAAGACTCAAAGAAACAAAGTAAGCTTCCTTCAGATGAATTAAAGACCCTATAAAAAGTGAAAAACTAGCAAGGGAAAAATAAATTACAGCTTCACCATCGAACTCGCGAGTCGGGGTGAAATCCTGTGCTCACAGGCTACCCCTCGTGGGATTATTGCTGATATGATATTAGTATGGTCCCACGATTGAAAGAGCAGCGGGGTTTAGTGATGATACCTAACTGATCGCGGTTGGTACTACTTGGGGTGAAAACTTCGAGATGATCGGAAGTTTTTATCCTGGTGTGACATTGCCGAGGATTAGTCTCTCCGTGCCCCTTGTAAATTGCCTATTCGGCAATGATTGCTCCTTGAAGGTTGACCTTTGGTTGTTGCTACCGTTGGAACCGTTGGGGAAAGGACGTTAGCCATGCACCTTCATTCTTCTGGTTGAGAGTCCCATGTACAGGCTGTAGCAAGCCCATTGACGACGTGGACCGTAGAGAGTCCGCTGATTGAAAAAGTTAGTACAAGATGTGAACTATAGAAAGTTCGTTGACTGTAAAAATTCAGAAAAGATGTGAACTGTAGAAAGTTCGTCGACTGTAGAAAGTCAGAAGATTACGAATTGTAGAAAGTTCATTGACTGTAAAAAGTCAGTGAGTTACGAACTGTAAAATGTTCATCGATATTAAAAAGTTAGAAATTTACAAATTGTAGAAAGTTCGTTTGATTGTAAAAAGTCAGAGAATTGCGAACTGTAGAAAGTTCACCGACTGTAGAAAGTCAGAAGATTACGAACTGTAGAAAGTTCGTTAACTGTAAAAAGTTAGAAATTTACGAACTGTAGAAAGTTCATTTGACTGTAAAAAGTTGGAGAATTGCGAACTATAGAAAGTTCACCGACTATAGAAAGTCAGAAATTTGCGAACTGTAGAAAGTTCGTTTAAAAAGTCAGAGAAATGTAAACTACAGAAAGTTCACCGACTGTAGAAAGTCAGAAGATTATGAACTGTAGAAAGTTCGTTGACTGTAAAAGTTAGAAATTTGCGAACTGTAGAAAGTTTATTTGATTGTAAAAAGTCGGAAAGAATGAGGACTGTAGAAAGTCCGTTGCTTGTAAAAAGTCTAAAATGGAATGCGAATTGTAGAAAGTCCGGTGACTGCAAAAAGTCTGAAAAGGAATGCAAACTGTAGAAAGTTCGGTGACTGTAAAAAGTCTAAAAAGAGATATGGACTGTAGAAAGTCCCGGAGGGTACGTGGACTGTAGAAAGTCTGCGGTGGATTCCCCTTGTGAGTTGACCCTTGCGATCTGAATCATATGCCCCTTGTGAGTTGACCTCTTGGTTGACTGTGACCCTCGGAACTGCTGGGGAAAGGATGAAAGCCGTGTGTTCCATGCCTTTGATGATAAGTCGACTATGATAAGTCTTTGTTAATATGTGATGTGGGATGGTTGATCGTTGTGGTCTGAATTGTATACCCCTTGTGAGTTGACCATGGATTGACTGTGATCCTCGTAATTGATGGGGAAGAGATGAAAGCCATATGCTACATGCCTTTGATGATACATCGACTGTAATAAGTCTTCGTCAAAATCCACTGTGGGATGGTTAACCATTGCGGTCTGAATTGTATACCTCTTGTGAGTTGACCGTGGGTTGACTATGACCCTCGGAATTACTGGGGAAAGAATGAAAGCCATGTGCTCCATGCCTTTGATGATATGTTAACTGTTGTGAGTCTGACATAGATGGCCCTTATGAGTTGAAGGGGTACCTACAAGAATGAGGACATTTATTAGTAGATACTCATGACATATGTTTTAAATCCTTGATTGAGATTGCTGAAAGCAAAAATTTTTACCCCTTTAATCAAGAATTTAAACTTGAAGGTTCTGAGAAACTTTTCTCTAGGCTCATGATAAACGTGGAAATTTGAGTTCGAGATTTTCGGGGATGTCCCAATGGCCACTCCATTATTTTGGGAGTCTTTGGTGTAATGCTACTTGAAATAGGCCTTGGTAGGCTTGGATTTGATGAAATTTAAAATGGCCTTAGTTGGGCCATTATCATTTTCAATTTTGATGATGTGCTTCTCTGACATCTTCTTGATACTTGTAGTTTCCTCATGTGCTGGTAGAGTGTTTTTCTCGTCGGAATGGCATTGCCTCAGTTTAACATTACCTTCACCTATAAGTGACATGATGCGTATGCATGTATGAATGACTTTATGTATGAATAATACTTATCGCATGATGTATGTTTGTCTGTTGCAGATATCATTGGCTTTGGAGTATTGGCCCAGTCGATAGTAGAAGCTTCATTGCATGAGGGGCCTTTCGGAGGTTTCCAAGTTGGTACCCTCTTATGTTGGTGCATGAGTGCCCCCAGGATTCATCTCATTGGGCATTCCATGGTTGCCTTTTTGTCTATGGTCAAGTTTTGTAGAAATGAATTCTTTAGGGTAATGATAAACATGGATCCGAGTCAAATTTCGATTTTGTGGATCAATCATAGTCAAGTTCAAAGCTTGAATTTGATTTGAAGAGGATTTGGATGAGTTATTAACTTTTTGACGCTCATTTCCTTCTTTGGTATGGGGCCAATGATGTTAATGTTGATCCCGAACCATGTTGATGATGCTCACTTTGAAGTTAATAATGAGAGCTTGGAAACTTTTGTTGTGACAATCTTGTTTGCGAGGGAAGTCCGAAGATATTCGTCCTAATATCTAAAGGAGATAGACGATTCCTTGAGCCATTCCGAGGAGGAGATGATGAAATTGATATTTCTTCGGTTTTGATTTCTGCATAGACCACCCTTAAGGGTTTTCAGTCTATCGAATCTTGTCTTAATTTTTTCCAAGACTGCCCTTTCAGGTTTTCAATCCAGCAGACTCATCTTTACTTTTTTTTTCTCTTTATTCTTTTTGTTATTCAACCACAATGTGATGGGATGCTTACATGCGATATTCTATTGTTGGCATGCAATCACTCAAGGTAAACATATGCATAAAGATTCAGCAAGAACGATAATTCATTGATGAACTTAACAGGGGTATGAATGTTTCGAATGATTTGGCACCTGTCATTGACTAGCCCTTTCAGGTTTTCTAATCAATGCATTTGCTTTTCTCTCGATGTCCTAAGTTTTGTCTGAGCCACCCTTATCGGGTTTTCAACTCAGCGGATTATTCTTTTTATGTTTTGAAAAGATGCCATAATTTTTGCTCAACTAACAAAGTGCTAATTGACAGGCTAATTACTTTTTGTACTGCTTTTTACATGGTTTATTTCTTTCGCCTAGACGTGATAGCATTTGAGCCTATCTTGGTGGATTCATGACTTTAACAACTTATTCGTTCAGCATCATCTGATTAATTTATTGGCCGCTCTTACCGCTATGTTGGCTTGATGTATACATGGTGATGAGCGATGATGCTTGATATTCACCTTTTCAATTGTTCTCCCTGATTTCTTAATAGCCAAATAGGAAATGAGTGACTTTTTAGGGATGGAAGACTTCAAAACCTACATCAGACATAGCTTGATTCCATCGAACGTAAATAGGCATTGTCTATTGTTACTCCTTCAATAGTGTGATGATCGTCCCACAAATGGTGATGAGCCACGTGATGAATTCGATAACACATTGAAATGCTTGACTCCTTCTTCGTGTCTTCGGCACTGGCATCATGTTGGCCAACCTATCGGGTGTTTAACTACTTTGGGGAACTTAGCTTTGATTTGCTTTATTACCTCTATCTTGACTCTTCCGGTCCATTTTAGTCTCAATCGTGTCAGCTTCTGTTTGACGGACTTAATGGTCAGTGGAGATTTTATGTTTGACGATCTTTCTGTCGACCTCTAGCATGTCTTCATAGGACCAGGAAAACGCTATCACGTGTTGTTTAACTACCTATGTTATCTCTCATTTTTCATCAAGAGTCAAATCATTTAAAATTATTAAAGGGGATTCATTAATACCCAAATTAATTTCATGCGATGATGTGTCATGCATGCTAAAAAAACATTATGCTCATGTTCACAAGAATGTGTGATGTCATCCGAAAGGATATCAAGCAATCAAGCAAAGTTCAAAGTATTCGCAGATTCAAAAGCCTCATTGGCAAAGTTTGTTAACATGAAAGAGTTTAAAATACTAACTATTACATTATTAGCATCCTCTTCCTCCACATGCGGAGGGTTTTCTTTCCCAATTATCACCTTTTCGCATTAGTGCTCGTTGGTTTGTTCCCCCATGGGTGTGTCCAAGGATTCTATCCACTCAAGCTTTTCACCTTTCTCGAACCTCATTGTAAGAAGTGAAAGTGTCAGTCCCCGAGCCTCTGTCGGTAGACTGGCAATGCCTCGGCCAATAGCTTTACAATAATCTCAGAAAGACTAAGCTTATCCTTGAGTAGCACTTGGGTCGCCATCCACCTGTTGTAGTAAGGTTTGAACAATTCCTTGGGTCTTTGCTTGACGGCCTAGAGATGTTGTATGGTGATTTTTATTTCAGAATTGAAGCCATACTGTTATATTAGGGCCTCTGAGAGGTGCTTCCAGTCATGAGCTATTTCCAAAGGCATGTTGTTATACCATTCATTGGCTGGCCTTCTTAGTGTAACAATAAAGAGCTTAGCCAGCATTTTGTCACCGATTCTCATAGCTCTCATCACAGTCTGATAGTTGACCAAATGTGATCGGGGATCTCCTTCTCCCTCATACTTCTCTAATCTCGGAATTACAAAGTTTTCGGGAATCCACTCCTCATCATTTACTGCCGGAGGGACATGGTAGTAGTTTGGACGGAAATTCTAGAGTTGGCTAGTGTGTGTAGCCAAAAATTGCTACCATAATTCTGCTATGTTGGGAGGTAGATATTGGGGGATTATACCATCAATCCCTTGTTGAACATTGAGATGAGGAGGAGTGAACATTGTGGTCCTTTGGCTAAACTACCCCTGGGGGATCGTGGTGCCTCTAGAAGTGACCATAAAGTTGGGAGTAGACGGTGCCTGGGACATGGTCGGATATTGAGGTGGTTGGGCTAAAATGTTTAAGCCCGCAATGAAAAGGGATGGGGCTCTCAAATTCTGAGGGATCACCGATTACGAGGCAAAGTTTTGAGGTGATGGAATGAAACTAGATGAAGGTCTAACTTTTCTTACAGATGAAGTTGAGTGATGCCCACCCAGATGGAATAGACCAGAATTGACTAATCGTTAACCAACTTGCCCTTGATTAAATTGATTCTGGGATTGAGTAACCTGGAAGGCATTATCTTTCCTCAACCCTGAATAATCATTACACCTAGAAGTTTGATTTGTCTGAAACTGACTGAATATTCCTGGACCTTGACTAAATTGATTCGGTGCTTGGGATAGCGTTAACTCCGTTTAATCATGGTGGTATTAGGGTTGCGAGGTTCCTGCGCCAAATTGGGAAGTAGTGGCATGATTCCCAACTAGGTAACCTGATGATAGGTGAGTATTAGGAGTAGAGTTTGAAGTACGGTTCTTTGGCTGATGTGGACGAAGGTGGAAATATAGCGCTTGAGCAAATTGATCACTGTAGAGAATGACGCTTAGAGCGTTGGCCATTTCTGAGCTGGTGTTTAAGGGGATTTGTTGGACAATTGGCACATCATGTGCAATTTGCTCGTCTGTCCCATGACTACCTCAAGGATCTGTCATCCCAAAACTTTGACCTAAACCGAAGACCGATCTCCTATTCGAACCAAAATCTGAACTTAAACCTGAACCCAAATCTGAATTCGAGTCTTTGATGGAATCAGTGTGTGGAATACCCTTTAATGGAAAGTTCTCTGGGCAAGCCACAATGGGGGAAATCTGGATGAGGTGGGAAGTCAGCCTCTTCCAAGCCTTAACTGAAGCAAATGCAATCGAACAGCTTCATCAGATATGAAATGCATGTTTGACATACTTGATGTTGATGTGTGAGATGGATATGACGTGGCTATATTACAAAAGGTTAATATGCAGTGATGCTATAAAATTCATATTTGTCAATCCATTTGAAATAAATAGGGTTAGTCATTAGTAATAAAGACATAACTCAAATGATAACAAGGCCCAACTTGTGTGGTGAGTGCTTGAGGTTGAGGTGACATCTATGTGATGTCGAGGGTCATATTTGTCAATCCGTTTGGAACAAACCAGTCGATTGCCATAATACCCCGTGTGGTAGTAGGCTTATGGTTGAGGTGTGACTCATGGTTTGCCAATCCATTTGGAACAAAACAGGTTGATGTCTGTAATACTCTTGTGGTAATAGACTTGGTTTTAAAGTGGACTTATGTTTACCAATCCATTTGGAACAAACAGGTTGATTGCCATAATACCTATGTGGTAAAAGGTTGAGGTTATGGTTTGTGTTTGCCAATCCGCTTGGAACAAGCAAGTTGATTGCCATAATACCCGTGTGGTAATAGGCTTGGTTTAAAGTGTGATTTATGTTTGCCAATCCATTTGGAACAAAAAGGTTGATTGCCGTAATACCCGTATGGTAAAAGGCTGAGGTTATGATTTAGGTTTGCCAATCCACTTGGAATAAACAAGTTGATTGCCATAATATCCGTGTGGTAATAGGCTTGGTTTAAAGTGTGACTTATGTTTGCCAATCCATTTAGAACAAACAAGTTGATTGCCGTAATACCCGTGTGGTAAAAGGTTGAGGTTATGATTTATGTTTTCCAATTCGCTTGGAACAAATAAGTTGATTGCCATAATACCCATGTGGTAATATGCTTGATTTCAAAGTGTGACTTATGTTTGCCAATCCATTTGGAACAAACAGGTTGATTGCCGTAATACCCGTGTGGTAAAAGGCTGAGGTTATGATTTATGTTTACCAATTCACTTGGAACAAACAAGTCGATTGCCATAATACCCGTGTGGTAATAGGCTTGGTTTCAAAATGTGACTTATGTTTACGAATCCATTTGGAACAAACAGGTTGATTACCGTAATACCCGTGTGGTTAAAGGCTGGGCTTTTTGAGATTTCACAACTGTGGCTCTTTCTCATGTTGTAAGGTGGCTTTGTTCAGCTTTCACACAATTGTGCGAGTCCAGGTAAATAGTGCATTGTACCATGTGACTCTTAGTATAGTGGGTTTGTTGCTTCGAATGGGCAGAGGTTCGGGTGCCAAGCGGGCACCGCTATACTTTGGGAATTTGTAATCCTAATCATATGTCACGCTGTCTTAGCATATTGTCTAAACCTAGGTGTGTGATATTAGTGTGACCTCGGGTTTGTGGTGGCATAATGACCATATCATAAACGAGTGTGTGCATAATCATGTTTGCACAAGAGATTGTGGTTGGCATGATGCTATACATGATGTATGATAAACGGGAAGCGGTAAACAAATAGCACATAGCATGCGATGCACTTCTTCCAACCTTATATCCCCTCACGTAAGGGTTAAGCTTCTGAATCTAATCTTGGGTCATCTCAATACCGTGAGGTATTAAGGAGCACGCTTGCAAGGAGATATGCAATTTGTTTTGGAAGACTTAAAGAAAGTATCTATGGTTTCCTTGTATGAGTTCAGTCATGGGTTGTTGATGAAGAAGGCTCTTGTTGCACTATGATACACTCCAAGCCTCTCCCCAAATAGCTGCGAACGAGGGAGGTACATGCGATATGGCAACAAATGATCCACCCGCTTAAGTATCTTTGGTTGCCAATGGGGGGTGCAAATGATACTTTCGCTAGCTTCTCGGTAAAATGGGCATCCTAATCTTAAAGGCTAAGCCATCTAATGCATATGCTTTTATTCGAAATGTTGTAAGCGTGGATTTAACTCATTTAACAACTTTTCAATACTCATCCAAAATCTTTTAAGCTTGTAAGTTTATGAAAAAGATATCCCCAGCGGAGTCGCCACTGTGAGCGGACACCGCGAGGCGCCGACCCCGTGAGATGGGATGTGGGGTTTTTCGAAAGGAGCAAGCTTCGAAAGATGCATTGCTTGAAGAAAATGTTTTTTGAAAATGTGAGTTTCAAGCTTAATAAACTCAGAGTCGCCACCCGGATCGGCTCTTCCGAGAAAATTTGGTACAGCCTAGATCCGTTAAGCCTAAGCAATACCATAGTCCAGAGATTCGGGTCCGGGATGAGTTACCTATTTCGTCGTCATTTGAGTTAACATTATTCCCATTTGGAAACCACACTTATGATATTTCAATTCAATCTAGATGTTTTCGGCCTATGTCTTTGATTATTTAGCATGCATGCAGAAAGGAGTAAATAAAGTGCGAGAAAGTAAACACGTAGGAAAGTAAATGCGCCTAATCTACGGGATTAATTATATATTGGAATGGGGGATTTACAAATCTCTTAAATACATAGATATCTAACAAATATTACATTTGATAAATGCGATACCAGAAGGAAATTAAACCCTAACATACATCTATCCTAAACTACCTGCATCCACAAAGGTTAGCACAGGGGATATTCTACCACACAAATATGTACCAAGTGTACCACGTATGCTCGATTTGGATTTTGGCAAGACCCGTGTGGTCGAGGTAAAAACAACGGAGATTTCGAAATTCTTATTTGGTGAAAATTGTTCATTTTTATTTTCAACTATGTTGGTAATTTTTATTAGTGAAAATGCCGCATGTTATATTGTTGGGTCAGTTTTCTGAGAACTTGAGTTCCCTTCATGTGAGTGACCTAAAACAACATTTAGAAACATAAATCTAGGCCGAACATGCACAACATATCCATTGTTTGGGTTAACAACGATAACGATGTCATCCATATCATTACCGACTTCCCTATGAAGGGCGATATCGATATGTATGGCCCGAAGCGCTTCCGTTGCTCCTCCAAACCTTAATCAACATATTAATACATTAATAAATCATATATAAATCCTAAATAATTACAATTTAGAGGTTTTTTACCCCGAATAATGCATTTCCAAACTCAGAAGGGTCTCAGCGGGTCATTCCGGGTTTAAACGATTCGAAACGGAGCAAAACTGAGTGAAACTGAGTTCTGCCAAAGGCAATGTCGTTAATGACATTACAATGTTGTTAACGATATTAGCTCATGTAGTTAACAACATCGAGGTTCCAGACCTGCAGAAACACACAGAAATAGCAGAAACAGCAAAAAGAAAATCCGAAACTTCAAACGATCATAACTTTTGCTATACTTAACCGATTTGGATGATCTTTATCATTCCGGAAAACTCAAGATGTGTAGAATATGTTTATGTAAACAAAATACTCAAAAAGATTTGAAATCATACTGAAATTTCTGGGAAACAGATTGGTGTGCGAAAACGGAAAAAATCGAAAAGAAAATGAAACTTCAAAAAGAAAAGCATATAAATGTAAGCACAAAATCTAGGAACTCAGATGTTTACCCCGTAATCATGAATCCACTTTCTTTAAGGTCCATGAAGTCCTCCGGGAAGCTCTCCTTGTTTCTTTTTGGTTGGATTTGGTGATTTACCGAAAATCTTTGGAAGGGATCTATTCCTTGCCAAAGTAGATGCTTCAGAAGGTGTAGTAACCTTCAAGTGAGCGATAAATATGTTGTAGACTCTCCATTCAAGTCTAAACCTCAAGGATTTAATCTAACTAACCTGAAATCTCAAGTGTTGGGGATCAAAGTTTGGTGTTTTGCTTAAGAACACTCAAGAACATATGAAGAAATGCTCCCTAATGCTCTCTAGATCTTTTTTCTCTCTTTCTTTTCAATATTTTCTTATCAAATTCAGTTCCCTTCTTTGGAACTTAGCCCCCCTCTTCTGAAAACTTAGCTCTCATTTAAAGAGAGAGCCCTCTTCAATCCAAAAAAGTCAATATAGGATCTTACTTTTTTTCAACTTTTTCCTCAATCACCTCTCTAAATGTTGAATTTTTAGTCTTCAATAAAGTGTGACAGCTGTATTTCAAAAGATAAGATCCGAGCAAGTGGACAAAGATTTGCTTTTTGGCTGAAAAAGTCCACAAAATTCAATTCTGGTTCTGCTGCCACTGCAATATTGTTAACGATGGTGTGATGTCGTTAACGATATTGCCATGTCGTTAATGACATTGCGATATCGTTAACGACATTACTTCTTTGCCTTGGGCTTTTTATGCTAAAATTGTCTAAAATAGGGTTAAGGTTCAAAGAAACAAAGCAAGCTTCCTTCGGATGAATTCATGACCCTGTAAAAAGTGAAAAACTAACAAGGAAAAAATAAATTACAGCTTCATCATCGAACTCGCGAGTCTGGGTGAAATCCCATGCTCACAATAGCACACTAGGATGTTTGTCTCATATAATGAGCATGAACATGAAAACTTAATTATATAATCTTCAATGTGCACTAGGAGGCATGAAATAATTTACAAGTGTTACTGATATATAAAAAACTTAAGATGGCAAGGCTAATCAGATCGAAATCTGATAGTGTTTGTGAAGTTCTAATAAGAATCACCAAATTGTAGATATATATTCACAGTTAATATTGTTATATGTGTATGCAATATATGTTCATTGTTTCCTTCCTACAACAATGAATGCTAAAGTTGTCGATTATTTCTATGGTTATCGTTCACACATTTTAGCGTTATACATATGCTCTGTTTGGAACTTTAATGTCACTAACCTACAGTTAATTAAGCAACCAATTAAGCTTAATTACTCCCTGGAAGCGTTAGGATCAATTATCTTGTGCAACTGACATATGTAAACAAGAATTAAGATGATATTAAGCACATGAGATGAATCCTTGCGATTGTCAAGTCTAGTTCTTTGCCGTATTGACACATGCCTATAAGGTGGCACCATACATGTAATTCTTTCATTTATGCATATGATTCTTTCTCTAAAAACTATGCTATGCTCTTTGACTTAAAAAGGAGGCTATGAAGACTCTTTTTGGCAATATACGCTATTTTACAATTCATTTTCTTAAATGACAGATTATTGCGTACATGTACCAATTTTGTGGACTACTATGAGCTTCGATCACTTTAAGATCTGGTCATTAAGAGCTTTGACAAAGTCATTACGGGCTCCTATGAGCTCTACATGGAAAAGAATATACCTCAACCGATTTATCTGATTGAACAAATTCATCGTGATGGAGAAAAGAGCTCAACTGCCTTCATCGAGCCCTAAAGGAGCTTGGTCTACCTGAAGAGGGGGAAATCTTTGAGAACAGAGACACTCTCTCAGTTATAAAAGCAAAGATACAAAAATTTCCTCAATTTAGCCTCTCCCACACGATGGAGTGGAGCATCGGTTCGACCACCTCTTCCCAAAGAAGGAAGATGAGCCAGGCCTCACATCAAGTTAAACATCTTACCCTTGAGAGAAGATGTCAAGTCGATTCGACCACCTCTTCCCTATGAGAGAAGAAGAGCTCAACCTCACCATCAAGTTAAGATTAAGTCTCGGTTTGGTCACCTCTTCCCTATGAGAGAAACAGATGTTAGCTTCACCGTTAAGTTAAGATAGAGCCTTGGTTCGGCCACCTCTTCCCTATGAGAGAAGAAGAGTGTGGCCTCACCATTAAGTTAAGATAAAGTCTCAATTCGGCCTCCTTCTCCCTATGAGAGAATAAGAGGTCGGCTTCATCGTTAAGTTAAGATAAAAGCCTTGGTTTGGTCACTTCTTCCCAATGAGAGAAGATGATTTTGGCCCACACCAAGCTAAACATTTTCCCCTTGAGAGAAGATGTCACGTCGGTTCGGTCACCTCTTCCCAATGAGAGAAGATGAGTTCGGCCCTCACCAAGTTAAACATTCTTCCTTTGAGGGAAGATATCATGTCATTTTGGCCGCCTCTTCCCAATGAGGGAAGACAAGTTCGCCCACACCAATTTAAACATTTTCCCCTTGAGAGAAGATGTCACGTAGGTTCAGTCACCTATTTCCAATGAGAGAACATGCGTTCGGTCTCACACCAAGTTACACATTCTTCCCTTGAGGGAAGATGTCATGTCGGTTCGACCGCCTCTTCCCAATGAGGGAAGACGAGTTTGGCCCACACCAAGTTAAACATTTCCCCTTGAGAGAAGATGTCACCTCAGTTCGGTCACCTCTTCCCAATGAGAGAAGATGAGTTCGGTGGCCTCACACCAAGTTAAACATTCTTCCATTGAGGGAAGATGTCATGTCGGTTCAGCAGCCTCTTCCCAATGAGGGAAGATGAGTTCGGCCCACACCAAGTTAAACATTTTCCCATTGAGAGAAGATGTCAAGTTGGTTTGATCACTTCTTCTCAATGAGAGAAGATGAGTTCAGACGCACACAAAGTTAACATTTTCCCCTTGAGAGAAGATATCACGTTAGTTCGATCACCTATTCCCAATGAGAGGAGATGAGTTCGACCTACACCAAGTTAAACATTCTTCCCTTGGGGAAAGATGTCATGTCAGCTTAGCCACCTCTTCCCAATGAGGGAAGACAAGTTCAACCCACACTAAGTTAAACATTTTCCTCTTGAGAGAAGATGTTATGTCGTTTGGTCACCTCTCCCAATGAGGGAAGACGAGCTTTGTCTCACACCAAGTTAAACATCTTCCCCTTGAGAGAAGATGTCACGTCGGTTCGACAACCTCTTCCCAATGAGGGAAGACAAGCTCAGCCTCATACCATGTTAAACATCTTCCCCTTGAGAGAAGATGTCACGTCGGTTCGGCTACCTCTTCCCAATGAGGGAAGATGAACTCGACCTCACACCAAAGTTAAACATCTTCCCTTGAGAGAAGATGTAGCGTTGGTTCGACAGCTTCTTCCTAATGAGAGAAGATGAGCTCGACCTCACACCAAGTTAAACATCTTCCTCTTGAGAGAAGATGTCACATCAATTCGACCACCTCTTCCCCATGAGAAAAGAAGATTTCGGCCTCACCACTAAGTGAGGGTGGAATCTCGATTCGGTCACCTCTTCCCCATGAGAAAAGAAGAGTTCGCCCTCACCGTCAAATTAAAATAGGGTCTGTTTACCCACCTCTTCCCTATGAGAGAAGAAGAGGTCGACCTCGCTATCAAGCTAAGATAAAGCCTCTATTCGGTCACCTCTTCCCTATGAGAGAAGAAGAGGTCGATCTCACCCCAAGTTAAAATAGAGCCTTGGTTCAGCCACCTCTTCCTCTACAAGGAAGAAAAGCTCGGTCTCTCCCTAACAAGA
The DNA here is from genome assembly GCA_949673415.1 of Euphorbia schlechtendalii. NCBI lineage: Eukaryota > Viridiplantae > Streptophyta > Magnoliopsida > Malpighiales > Euphorbiaceae > Euphorbia > Euphorbia schlechtendalii. The sequence continues at coordinate 15,169 of CATIWQ010124737.1, read as the reverse complement.
GCGAGAAATTACACTTGGTAAAACACATTTGATGCTAAAATTACTACATCTTACGAGTGCATAATTCAAATTTAATCTCCTCGACATCAGATTATTATAAAGATTGAACCGAGCGATTTGCATCAACTCCCCTCAACATACATCAATATTGTAAGCTCGAAGCAAGCAATTTACTTAAAATCCCCATAACATTATAACATCTTAATCCCAAGATGACGTGGTTTAAATTCAAAATATACCCATATTATTGAAGAACCAATGGTCAAGTCTACACCTCCAATTTTCAAAAGAGCCACAAGTCCTCAGCTACACCACGTACTCCGACCCTAAAGAGTCTCCTAGACTGAAGGGAAGGACACCTCTACCAAGCATAGACTTTGGAAAAATAAATTTTCCAAAGTAAAAATTACTTTGTTGAAATACTGAAGATAAAAAGATAAGCTCAACCTTAAAAGGATCCCTTGAGGATTTAAGGGGGGACATGTGATGCTAAGAGGTCGAAAACCCATTACATGATCTAGAGGCCCATGGCCCATAAAGCCCTTTAAGCTTAAATACCCAGTCAACCCACTATGGGAGTTGGAGGTTATGACTGGGTTACTTCACCTAGGTGGTTATGCCACTGCATTTAGGCGGTTATGCCACTACCTCCTCTATCACTTATATAAGGTATATCACAACGATGACTGAGGTACGTTTTACTTCCATCTACACTCTTGAATTATCTACACCTCCCCTTTTTAACTAACTTGAGCATCGGAGAAGCTTCGCCGGTACCTGACCGAGCTTGTCTAACCTCTTTGCTGTGTTGTAGATAATTTTATTCGGATCATTCGACAACAACAGTTAATTTCTGAAATAGCAAGGAAGTAAATTTTCTGCTAGACGCATCGCTCCATGTCTCATTTGATTTGGCTGTGAGAGAGTTTTGAGTACATAATAGGATTGGCTATCAGAGACATTGTGGAATAGAATGGAACATTGTTAATTGTTTTCAATCACATCGAAGTGCAAAAGAGTTGGGATATTTTATTCCGAACAGCAAAGTTCAGAGCTATAAGACATTCGATTGCCACTGAGATTTAACTTCTGTAATTAAGAGCTTGAGTTTGTGAAAGACTGCGAAGAATGTATTAGAGTTTAGAACATGAAACTAATTATGTCCCTTAAAGCAATTATTAAAGGTGCCCAATGTTTCTTGTTACAAACAAAACTGAAGTCAAAATTAATAATAAACTAGACTGTTGCTTAGCCCAGCCCGGCCCGAGCCCGCTTCATTGGGTTTGGTTTGGACACTAATTTTTTACAAAAACCCGGCCCGAGCCTGTCTAAGCCCGAAGATTTATGGACCGGGCTTGGTTTTTATATTGATACCCAAGCTTGGCCCGATGAATAATTTTATTTATTTAATATATATTTACACATTAAATTTATAATATTTAATATTTAAACATGTTTTAACTTTTTTTATATTTTTTATATTAATTTAACTAAAAAATTATAACAAAAAAAATATTCATGAACTTGGGAATGACCTTATTAACCTAATCCAAGCCCGGCCCGAACCCAAAGTTCTAAAATACGGGTTTGGATTAACTTTTTTTGTAAAAACCCGTCAAATCAAGCTCGACCCGCTCGTTACCATGTAAAAAACAAGAAGTCAAAATTAATAATAAACCAAAGTACCATATAAACAAACAAAACTAGAAGTCAAAATTAATAATAAACCAAAGTACCATATAAAAAATATTCTTTATTGTCCATGGAGCCTACATAGTACTACATGCAATTTAATATAGATTAAATAAGCTTCTTTCTATTTAGTCCACTTGCTTCAAATTTTGATGCACTTTTTCTCAGCGATATGGAACTGTGAGGATTGTTTCTGTTGGAAAATATGGTGAAATGAGAAATCCAATAAAAAGCAAATTATAAAAGAAACAAAGATTAACTTATACCTTCCGATGGCCGTTTAGAAGGGACAGAGGCAGCTTTCTTTCATTCAATATGACATTATAGTTACTTGAAATCCGACTTTGGAGCTCTTCGCGGAAGAATTCAAGGTCTTTCTGACTTATAACCCTCGAATTTGCTGCAATTAAGCCAATAATGAGATATTCCAGGCTCTCTCTTCAATTAGTCAGCAAAAAGAGTTGAAAACAAGCTCACCAAACCAGCGACGATCAGGTCGGATGCGCGTATCGGGAAGTTTTTGCGACTGAAAATCGTGCTTCAAGATTTTTCCTTTGGTGTTCCTGACGGGTTTATTATTGTACATCTTGAGGCGCCGCACGGTGGCGGCGCTACGCTTTCCAGTGGTAGGTCGATTCGTACGGTTGGTTGTCAGAGAATGCTTCGGCTTGGCAGAGCCTTTCGCCTTCCTCTGTTTCATCTTTGACATCTTTACTGCTAGGGTTTGAAAGAGACTGTTGCAAATTGTGGGCAATTCCCAGTCAGGCTTTATACTTTATTCTGCCGGGCCACGGGCCACAAATGTCAACCCCTATTCTTTTTAATGGCTTTTTTAACGGGCAAATTATACTGTAAACCCAACATGTTTTTGGGTCAAATTTTTACCAATTAACATATAGTATCATTTTAACTTTCATATTAACATATAGCATCATCAAACTTATCTATAATTTAGTTCAATTCAAATTCATCGCATCTAATAAATTTTTTTGTTAATTTTCTGCGATATACCTCAATCTATTAAATTTTTTGACATACCGCTTTACAATTTTTTATTCATCTCATTTTTATCCTCGAAACGTCATCCATTGTGATGTTTCTCATTTACAGATTTTTATTAGAAGTTTATTATGTATCTATTAATAACCATATAATGTTTATCTGATGAGTTTTAATCCGAATTCAGATGTATAACTTAAATCTAATAAATATCTAACAGAATTCTAACATATTCCTAAAAAGACTTGTATTATATTTTTGTTAGCCACTATACATATTTAACACATTTGATAAATTCCTCTTAGATATCAATTACATAAGTTTCAAACATTTATATACATATTTTTTGTCAGATTAAATGGCTTCAAACAGACATCTAATAGATATTTAACAAATGTCGCCATCTAAAGCGTCGAGTCCAGATGGGTTCAATCCAAGATTTTATTAGGCTTTTTGGGATGTTTTAGACAAAAATTAACTTCTTTTTATCTACACTATTTGAATAATTAAGTGATAATTGATGGTTTAAATGATACGGATCCCAAAAAAGAAAGTGCCAACTCTTGTTTCAGATTTTCGATCAGTCTCATTATGTAATGTTCTTTTCAAAATCTTGTCAAAAGTTCTTGCTTTTATTCCTGTGAGGTTGTTAACTGACAATATTCTGATAGGTTTTGAAATTGGTCATTACATCAATAGGATAAAGGTTGGGTGAATCTGGGATGAGTTCTTTATTTTTTGATATGTCCAAGGCTTATGATAAGGTGGAATGAGACTTTATTCGCGCGATGCTTATTAAATTAGGTTTCTCAATTAATTTGGTTGATATTATTATATTATCTGAATCCACGGTCTCCTACACTATTTCACATAGGAATGGTACTTTTCAGAAGTTTATCTCGCAAATGGGCTCAAACAAGGTGATCCTATTTCACCTTACCCTTTTATTATTTGTGTTGAGGGCCTATCTCTATTGATTCAAGAAAAGATTGCTTCAAGTCTACTTCATGGTTGTAAGATTTCTCTTACAACTCCCACGATCTCACATCTGTTCTTTGCGGACGGCAATCTTTTCTTCTTTAAAGAAAATATAGAGGAGACTCATATTCTGAAAAATATATTTTGCTCATATGAGAGTGTTTCAGGATAACAGATCAATTTTAGCAAGTCTTCCATTTTGTTAAGCCTAGAGTAGAGTTATCCTAGTAGCATTCTATTGCTAGTTGCCTACGAGTGCCCATTGTAGGTGGTCATCGCCTCTACCTAGGCTTGCCATCTCTTATCGACAGGTCTAAGATAAGCGCTTAGGAATATATTGCTCAGAAGGCTCATTAATAGAAGATGGAAAAGTTCTCTCAAGGTGGAAATGAAGTTTTGTTGAAATCAGTGGCTTAAGCATTGCCAAAATATGCATTGCATGTTTTCCTTCTACCCTCTCATACAATTTCTAATTTAGGGAAAATCTTTTCTAACTTTTGATTGGGCTCTTCTATTTATTGGAAGTGTTGGGAAAGACTTTGTCACGCTAAAGATATGAGAGGTTGAATTTTAAAAGCCTTATGGATATTAATAAAGCTCTTCTTGCTAAACATGCTTGGCACTTTATTTCGAACCCAGAATGTTTAGTGAGTCGATTATTTAAACATGAATATTTTCCTAATTGCTCATTCTTTGAAGCTCCGACCAAAGCTAATGTTAGTTTTGTTTGAGAATTATATGCTCGGTGACTCATATTGTAAAGTTTGGTTTGGCTTTGCAAATTGATGACGATTTTAAAGTTAACATTTGCATCAACAACTAGTTGTTCTCTCCTCATTACCCAAGATTCAATTTGTGGTGGCAAGTGGGTTTAAAGAGGCTACAACTAGTATCCTAATTGTTAATGACGATATCTCTTAAAATCAGGGACTGATGAAATCACTTTTCTCTGAGCAAGAGTAGAAGCAAATTTTGAAGATTAAATTACCATGGGACCAAGAGAGGGATAATATTTTTGGTGACTTGAACAAAACAACAAATTCTTGGTAAAATCTTGCTATTACACATTAAGGCAACAATCAAGTGCAACCCTCTTGTTGTCAGACTTTGTTTTTGAAGCTTAGAATTCAATTTGAGATATTTTTGTTCTCCCTAGAGATACGCCCTCGACTCGCTCTCTTCCATCGCTTTGCAGACCCAGACATCGACATGTTAAAGTTGATGATCTTTATCCCATTTGCGGGATACTTGGACAATGGTTTTCATGCCCTTATAGACTATATTTTTGTGTTCCTATCTGGAATGAAGTTCTTGGTGAAGACTGGATGATTACAATCTCATGTCTCTCATAGTAGTAGCATTGGATTCTTTTGAAAGGTGGAAATCTAGTTGCTAAAGTGTGTTTTGTGGGTTATTTTGGTGAGAATGAATAACTTTGTTTGGAATAAGCAATTTCGTATCGCCTGGTAAGTTCTTTGTCATGGCCTTGGCTTTTTATTAGAATGGACAGCAGCAAATCCAAAACCTATCTCAGTTCATCAACCAACCCACCCATAAGCTTGGAAGAATGCAACTTGTGGTTGGTGAAAGTGCAATGCAAATGCTAGTGTATTTTATTCAGGATATTATACAGGCCATGGGTGTATTTTAAATAAGTCAAAAGGTACCATTATTGATTCATGATCCATGCTTCTTCAAGGTGATGGTGATCCCTTCCTTGTCGAAGTCATTAGTTATCGGGAGATGCCCAGCTGGCTTAAAAATAATCACTTCGATCGTATTACCCTAGAGCTTGATGCATTTAATGTTCTGAACATTTTGAATAATAATCTAACTTATTTCTCTCCGATAGGTTTAGTCTTTCAAGACTGTAGGAGCTTAATTAGATAGTTTTCGGTCATTCAAATTTGTTTGGTTAGTAGGTCTACGAATCACGCTGCACATTTATTAACTAGAGCGGCGGGTTCTTCGACAAGTAGAGGATTGTAATTTTTCTCACTTCCATCTCTGATTACAACTATATTTGTTTCTAATTAATTTTATTGACGTATTCTTCAATCGAAAAATAGATATCTAACCAAGATCAAACAAATTTCTAACTAACTTCAATTATATGTTTACGGCTTCAAAAAGAATTCTAATAGACTTCAAATAAATATCTATAAATGCGAAACGTCACAATGGATGATGTTTAAAAGATAAAAATGAGATGAACAAAAAAATTTAAAGCAATATATTAAAAAAACATGTTTGAGATATGTTTCAGAATGAAAGATATAAAAGAAAATATGAAACTTGAATAATTGAACATGACATTTATGTTAAGTCATTCATTCTCATGATATTTTGTAAATACTGCAAATTGTGTGAAAATTTCCAGCTGCAGGATTTCATGCCCAAAATTTAGGGTTAGGCTAAATTCAGAAAAATAGAGAGTTTTCTAGAAAAATTTTCTAGGAAAGCTGAAAAATGGAAACTGCTGTTTAGTTGTAACATTTTTCAGTTTAAAAAACTGGAAAACAGTTTTCTGATTTTTTCATTTCATGTCTTGCATAAGAAAACACCTGTTTGATGTTTTCTGAAAATTTCCAAACTGAATAAACATAATATTATTTAACCAGTGCAAAACTTTATAATTTAATTTATTTTATACTAATATACATAGTTGTATAATTACTTGTTAATAACTAATAAATGCATTTTTATTGATATATTTTTAATTTTTTTAATTGAAAGAGGGTTAAAAGAAGGAAATAGGTTATGCTACCAAACTTTATTGACCCCCCCTTAAATACTTGTATAATTTTATTTTATTAATTTTGTTATATTTGCTATTTACTTCATAACTTTTTATTGCATATTTTTTACTTAATAAATCTAATTTATATATTTTTTATTAATCGTTTATGATTTTGAACTAATAAAGTCTAAATTTATTATTTAATAAAATTAAAAAATAAAAATTATACATAACATGTTTTCTATTTTTTAAAAAGATAATTAAAAATGAAATCACTATGCTTTGGTAGAGTGGCTATCACCATTGAAGAATATAAGAAGTGTGAGATTTTGGGTTCGAACCCCACAAATAACGAAATTGGCAAAAATGCCACCTTATATCTAATAAAAATGAAAATAAAACAAATTTTTAAAATTTATTTTCATACTCTAAAATTGTCAATTTTAATTATATATCAAGTTATACATCAATTAACTCAAATTTATGATTGAGCTAAAAGATTTTTAACATTAGTTTATAATTTATATTTGTTGTTTTTAATTTAATTTGTAAAAATTTTCAAATCATTTGTAATATTTTTAATAATAAAATTCAAATATATCAATAATTTTTTTAAAAAAAATAAAAAATAGAAATTAGAAAACTAAACAAACATGAACGTGTTTTCTGTTTTTCAGTGTTTTATTTGGAAAATGAAAAACTGAAAAAATTGGAAAATGAAAAAAAAAATTGAAAATTGAAAATGAAAATAGTTTTCTGAAAGTACAAATGCCCCTAATGTTTTCATTTTCACTTTTATGTGAATTTTCTCACACGCAATTTTATTGAAATAACGCAAATCTCTTCCATCTAACTAAGGTTAGCGTTTATCACTTATTAAGAATACTCAATAGAAGTAAAATCAATGGTTTATAGTGTTCTTTATCTATTATGTTCAACGATTAACATGTGAAAACAATTTTATAACTATAATTCATATAACGAAAGGGAAAAATAAACAAAACACTCATTGTGTTCTTTAAGTGTGCATCTATTGTCTCATTCCCATGTTTAAGCAAACACAATGGTTTTTGTTGTTCATTTCAGTTATTTATCTATTTTCTTATTCTTATTCTGTTAGAGAAAATGAAATACTCAGACTTTGAAAATTAAATGTAGTTTGTAATGATAAAACACTCATCATGCCTCTACAACTAAAACCTGCAATTCAATAAAAGTTTTATAATAATGAGGTTTACTAATGAGTTTACGAAGGATAGAAAGTCATAAACAAAGTTCATACAAACCAATCAATATTATAATATTCTACATCCTCCTTGAAATCCAATTATATTGTAAAATTTGAAGCACGAGGAATAGAACAATAAATGGTACAAAATAGTAAGATCAGATGATTTTACCAACGAGAGTTACCTTTAGTGAGTTAGATATTATAAATATTCACATCTTAAAGAAATGCGTCTTGACACCATCCATTCTGAAAAATCTGACAAGACAACAACAAAGTCGGATAACATCAACCAAAATTACCCTGAAACAGTAGACATTCCTAATAATAGGAAGAAGTAGTAGTTAGCTTAGCAGGTTGAGATCCAATCAATTAGTCGACACTACCAAATTCATCCATTGCGTATTAAATATTTGAAGAATGTGGGCAACCTATAATTTTGCAGAGACAGAGTGGAGTAACATTTAATGTAGTCGATCTTGGCTAAACTGCAATCAACATTTAACTCCTATGAGTTGTCAACCACTTACCATTTATTAAAATGGTTCTGCAACCTTTCCACTCCACACTTTTCTATATAGCATACTGATTGGCCAGTTCTTAATAATCTTCGGTCATCAATCTACACTTTCATTCTTATATACTCTGTTCAACATTGATTATCACCTAATTACCCACTAATTATATACAGTATCTTAAAGTTTGTCACTTAAATAATGATATAAACAAAAAGGGAGATACTAAAACGCAGCATATCTTATCTGCCACTTTCAGAAGTACAATGATTTAAAAGGAAGAAAAAGGCACATTTCCAATTCCATATGCTAAAATATACTCACAACTATCACAAACACAAATCAAATTCATCAAACAAACATACACCAAAAAAAAAAAAAAAAAACAAGAAACAAAACTTTACTAAAAAAGCTCTGCTCAACTTAGGGGAAACAGATCCGACCCGTTGACTGATACCATGGTAGAACTTGACCAATTTCGGGCTAGACCAAGGCCGAAAGCACAAGATTTTCTCTAAAAACCTTCAACATGTTACAAAACGTTACAATCCCAACTAAACTACAATCATCTTCTATTACCCACACATGATTCACTCTATGTGCTATTGCCTGTATCATAACCGCCACAAGCGAGCTTTTCCGATGGCAAACTAATGCCTCCGATCTCCTTCCCATTCTAGCGGAATGACTCATCGATCTAATATACCTTCTCGGCACAGATTCTTCATCAGAAGAAGACGACCAAGTTGAAAATGGCGAATTATGAGAGATTAGCGAATTACTTGTTTTGCTTACTTCTTCATGCATAGCATCCAATCCTTGATTTTTACACCGCGCCATCACCACCCTGACGAGATCTTGCGGCGGCCCACCCCGGTCGATGTAGGCCATCAGATAGTCGGCAGAGAGTGTAGCGATGGCTGCTGCTACCGTTTCATCGCAGCAGGTGAGTGTGGAGGGTGAGAGCTCTCCGATTAAGGTGCCTTCTTCACTGTCCACCATGGCCACTGATGTCCGGGTGGCTAGAGAGGCGGAAATTGCTTCTAATGCGGCGGGCGCCGCCGAGTTGCAGGGTATAGTGAATACTTCGGTGGTAATTAGGCCAAGAGTTTCGATAGAGAGTGCTGGGATTGGAGAGAATAGGCCTATTGAGCTAAGGAGGAATCTGATTATGTCTTCCTGACCTAACCAGCAGAATTCCCGGCCGTCATGGACGGTGGTCTGGCCGGCGGTGATTTTTTGCTCATGTTTTTTCCTGGAATTTTTCAGTCTTGTCCTAATTGGTACTACCAAGTATTGAGCTCCTTCAAGAATCAGATCAATTGCTTCCAATAAACTGTAAAACAGAGCTGATTCATCAACAAAAATAAAACAGAGCATGTTCAAAATTGGGGTAAAACTTCAAAATTAACAGTCAAAATCCCTAAATTGAATAAAAGAAGCCAATGAATTGATGGGAGTTGAACCATCTGAGAAATCTTTCATCAAGTTGAAACTCCCAAAAAGACACTAAACAGAAAGAAGAGACCAATGATGGAAAAACCAAAACAGAAACAAAATAAAAAGACAAAAACAAAACACAAGTTACAACAGACCTCCAATTGGGATCCACATGCATAACAGAGGCAGGAATCTTATATATAACTTTTTAAAAAAACATTTATAATTTATTTTTTAACACAATTACTTAATACAAAAAAAAAAAAACATTTATAAGTACTCAACCAATTACTTAATACAAAATAAACTACTTACTATAAAAATAATTAAATATTAATAATCAATAACTCATTATTTAAAAAAAATTTAAAGTTAGGCTCTTGTTATTGAATCTCATGTTTGTTTCTCCTATTATATAAATGTTCTCAACCCTGAACATTAGATTATTGGTGATCAAACCAAGGTGAAACTATAGATGTTATTGGACATTCATTTGCTAGATTTAGTCTAATGTAGTACTTGTGATGTTGTAGATGAGTAATACAAATTTCGCGAGATAAATGTGTTGCGGTTGATGGATCATACAAAGGCAATAAAAATGTTAAATAAATGTGTTGGAATCCCTTGTGTAACTAGCATATATAACTGTAACGTTTAGTAACGAAGCAATGAAAAATAAGTCTTGCACTACTTCCATGTGGTACATTTCACTCTAAAGGCATGCACCGTGATCCCAGCTAATACGTCCAATGGTGTCATTGGTATTGCTAACATATACCCCCTCATAAAGTCCATGTTTGACACGTAATTTGTTTGCCATATTGATTTTGACATATTGGTATTGGTTTTCATTGCCAAATAGGTAGGATGTAACGACCCGAAAATCACAATCCATCTCCGAACCCATCAACTACCCCTTCAATGTATGGCCAAAAAACTGTCAGTTATGTTTGTAATGATACTCCACGATCATCTAGAAAATCAGTAGAAAAATTGTTAACATTATGTTCATTACAATGACAAAATATTTTTGTACAAATCGTGTATTAGTTGATAATGTTCATACTTGGATTTGATGAATTGTTGACAGATGAAAATGAAATCTGACGAGTGGAATCACTTCGTTGACTCAAACTATTGTCACATTTACGACCCGTTAGCACATACTCCCAAGCATTTTTATCCCGCCTAGTTGATGTACTCCTTCTCGATCTTCCCCTTACGTTTTCATTGACCTTCGGCTCAACATAGTTTGCCTTTTCTAGTTTAAGTTGATCATCCATCATAAATGTCATGGTTTGTACATAAATTGAATGTTGTTCTCACTTTGTCGGCCAAAGACAAAGTAAATGTGTCATGTTTGGAACTGGAAGTCCATCTACCTCAAGTCCAAGGATATAGTAAACATCATGCATCATGGTGATCATCTCTTAAAAAGGCATATGGAAGGAGTTAGTCGTATTTGGTTGTCATTGCTCCACAAATGCATAATCAATGTGTTGATGCATAATGAAAGGTACATGGCTCAACTCCATCCTCTTAATAGTGTTCTTTGCTAGCGCATACATGGGCACGAACCAATCCATCAACCTTTCAAACTACCAAAATTCTATTATGACATCTCAAAATCCCTCTACTACCAGTTCCCTCCCAAATTTGATGCGCAATATGTTTCAAAAAAACTCAGAATCGTGCTTGAATCATTTGGGCCACCACCTATAGAAAACTGTAACTCTCCACGAATTATCATTCCTCTTACTACGTTGAGACCTAATACTAAAAGTCGATGAACAGAAAAATCTTCCAACATGACCCTTTAAAACAATAACGGGTGCATCATCCACATCATCATCAGCACCATCATCAAAAAGCGGATCACTACCATCACCCCCAAGATCCTCATCTTGTGCCTCAATGTAAACAAATACATCAAACGGGTCCAATGACATACTAGCACTGTCAGTAGAACCATATACCACTATCTCAGCATCTGCAACTTATTAGCTTTCACGCCGCGTTGATGCAATAAGTTAACGAGCTATCGGTCATCACTTTCCCGATTCTTCAAATATTTGCGCCATCACAACCTTAGAGTTTCCACCTCCTTTACCCTGAATTATTGGTTTAATCAAGTTTAAAACAAATATTTATATTGACTAGGAGCTCTACCTAAATAAAATTACTTTTATAGTTATTTCAAGCTATAAAGGCTTAAACTATTTTTCATATTCACTAACACATTAACTTAATTTTAATTTTTTTTCTAAAACACTACAAATGTAATAAATTAAGTTTCACATTGAACAAACAATATTTAACATATTATTTCTAAACTAAATAATTAATTTCTCACCAACACATTCACTAATTCAATTTGTTTATAATCCTATACTTAATTCATGCTCCATGTAATTTAATAAAGTTAATTCTTAATTCAAATCAACTAATTTTAAATTTTTTTTTATAATTTTTAACTCATATAATTTTTTTAATCAACATATGCACTAACTTTTAAAATTTTCGATTCACTAACTTATACAAATTTTTAATTACTTTTCAGATTTAAATTTTTTAAAAAACTCCTAAACTTAATCTTTCAAAAAAAATTTCTCCGATGGTCCGTTCGCTGGCAGATGGAATTTTCATCACTGGACAAGCAGACCAGGAATCTGCTTATGTCGCGGTGGATACAAGCAGATATGCCCGTATCTGCCTAGGCACAAGCGGATTCTTAGTCCGCTTGTGTCTGTCCGTGCACACAAGCGGACCTGAAAATCCGCTTGTGTCAAGACAGATACGAGCAGATATATGCGTTTCCACATGGCACAAGCGGATTCTCAGGTCCGCTTGTGCGTGCTGAAATTTTCCAGCAACTATTTTAAATGAATTCAGCCTTTTTATTTTTGAATATATTTGAATGAAATCGAAGAGAAAATCTTATCTGGAGTGATTGATTGTGTTGTTGTCGATCCATTGAACGTGATTGTCGAAGAAATCGAGAAAAAAGGAATGGGGTGGGGTTTTGTTTGAGAAAAAGTGATGAAGAATTTTTTTGGGTTTTGAGTGGGTTAAGGGGGTCTTTGGTATGAATGAGAAAAAATACAGGCGACGTGAAATAATATTGGACAATGCACAATAATTCAGTAAAAAAACATAGAAGTGATACCGAATTGTAGAAAAATATGTTTGCACAACAGAAATACGTGTTTCTTCGAACTTTTAATTATATTTAAGTATTTACACTATTTTTGAAACAACTATGACAATTGTCGTAATTAACTGATGAGCAACCAGCAGACTCATTATATTTTTTTTATATCTTTTTAGCCAATATTCTTCTTTTCCAAATCTCAAAATTTGTTTATATGTTTCTATACATACCTACTCCTAGTTACTTATCAATTTAGAGAAAAAAAACATATTTTCTACCCTTACTAATAATTTTGTCATCAAGCATTATTAGCCAAAATTAACAACTGCAGTAACGTACTATTTTTTTCAACTTCTGAAAATTGAACTGAATTAAATTTAATTGAATTGAACTAATTAACTGAATTGAACAATTGAATTGAACTTATTTCAGTGTAAATTTTTAACTACACATAGCTGAACTTAACTGAATTAAATTAAACTTAATTGAAACGTAATCCAAGAGAATATGACCTAAATCTAATAATGTTCAGCCTAAACTATTGCAACACATCTTTATAGGGCTAGTTACATAATTGTTCTGTTTACACAAAATATTTACAAAAAAAAAAAAACTTTACAAAATTACAAATTTCCGAAACTTATTTACAAAATCGTCTTTTATGTTAGAAATTTGTTAGAATCTATTAGAAGATATGTTACAAATATGTAAGAAATCTAACCCGATAAATTGTTTATATGTCTTATACAAGATTTTTAATAGGATTGTAGTAGATTGTTTTTTTTTTTTCAAATACTATGAATTTCAGCTCAAAGTTTATTAGAAACCTAGTAAAATACTTTACATATTGAAATCATGTTGGAATGTATGATGTTAGAAATATATTATAAATCATATAAAGTGACCAAACGAATTAATTCCTCTTCTCATTGTCTTTCCTGCAATAAAATAATGTCAATTTCAAAGGAATCAAACAGAACCAAAAGAAAATGAAGAACAAAGATGAAATTGCAAGAAAAGGGCAACAACTAGAGGAGCACCAGCGAGTGGAGATTATAACGCTAGTTATCGGCCAAATAGAGTCCCTGTGAGATTATCCATCGATTGTTCAATCTTCTACCGCCTCCCCCGGGCCGATCACTATCGATGAGGTGGCAGACTCCCACCACGATTCCTATGACTAATCATCAGAAGAGACCAGAGCCGGCCTTAGTAATTGTAGGGCCCTAGGCTAAAACTAGATGATAAAATAATTTAAAATAAATGTAACTGTGCTATTTACTACCAATCTTAAAGAATAATAAATAGGGGCCTTATTATTCATCTATTTTTCCCAAGGTCTTAGGCGACGGCCTACTTCGTTTTAAGCTAAAGCCGACCCTAGAAGAGACTTGTGCTTGCTCCCCTACAACGCAACCTGGATCTTTCCAATGTACATTTCATTAAGCATCGATGAGAAATATGGAGGAAAGATAAGTGGAATGGCAAATACGACGATGACGATAATGGAGAATCGACGGTTGAGAGAGTGATTCAAAGTTTGGGTTTAGAAAATAAGAGTTGATGACTTAAAAAAAATCACAATAAGAACTTGGAGAAGGAAAGAACAAATTTGTAAATAAGTTGGTGTTAAAGACAACTTTGTAAATCTGATATTTGAAATTGGCTTAAATTATGAATAAGTAAACACTGAACCTAAATAGTTTAGAAAAACAACCATGTTTTGATAAATACCTACTTTTATACATGACACCAAAAATCTCTAATGAATTCAAATTAGGCTACATTCTTTTCAACTTATTTGTAGGTTACTGAAACTAAACTAAACTAAACTAAAATATACTTATTTCAATGTAAATTTGTAGGTATAACTTATAAGTATTGAACTGAATTGAATTAGTAGGTGAATAAGTTAAAAATAATAGAGAGCCTTAGGGCCTATTTAGTTGTGGAAAAATAAAGCAGTTTTCCAGAAATTTTTTTTAGGAAAACTGAAAAATAGAAACTGCTGTTTAGTTGTAACATTTTTCAGTTTAGAAAACTGGAAAACAATAATATGATTTTTCCATTTTATGCATTGCAACAGAAAACACATTTTTGATGTTTTCTGAAATTTTCCAAACTGAATAAAAACAATATTATTTAACTAGTACAAAACTTTATAATTTAATTTATTTTATACTAATATACATAGTTGTATAATTACTTGTTAATAACTAACAAATTTTTTTATTGATATATTTTTAGTTTATTTAATTGAAAGATTGGTTAAAAGAAGGAAATAGGCTAGGTTGCCAAACTTTATTGACACCCCTTAAATACTTGTATAATTTTATTTTATTAATTTTGTTATTTTTGCTATTTACTTCATAACTTTTTATTGCATATTTTTTACTTAATAAATCTAATTTATATATTTTTAATTA